>JARHVA010004257.1:0-280000 GCA_037957365.1 Torreya grandis | reverse complement strand
GGAAAGTTTTAGGTTAGTATGGATATCATCTCTTTTTTTTAATTTGTGATTGGCTTAATTATTTTTATTTTTTCTATTGAAATTTATTTTCCTTTGTCTTTGAGTTTAATGTGGGTATGAAAATTAGATTAATATGATTATATACACATTGATAAATTGTATATTGCTCACACACATACTCTTAGTGTTATTATTGATATAGATGAATAATCTAAAAATCTATACATATGATTATGGATTCACGGTTGGTTGGGGGAATGTTTCATGCTCACTCTAGGGACATTTTGGGGGGAATCTCTTAGAAATGTTTTAGGCTATATCTTTCATGATTTTTCTATCATATTGATCTTCCATGTGATCACACACACACACACACACACACACACACACACACACACACACACACACACACACACACACACACACACACACACACACAGATATTCTATGCATTCTCATATTATTGTTGTAATTATTTAAATTTAGTGTTTATTTGTGTTTGTTTATATGGATGATTTGATTTAATTCTACTCTACCTAATATATTTTCTTCATATACTTACTATTTTACATGATTCTCTTATTTTTCCTATATTTTATATGTTTACTTCATATGCTTATTATATGGTATGTTATCTCGTTTTCTTTGTGCTTGATGTTCATTATTTTCTTTAATTGTATACTATGTGTCATATGTTTTTGCCTTAATTTTTTAATTTCTCTATTATTCTACATGTGTGACATTTTATATCATGTTTACTTTGAGTGTGTCATGCATACTATGTGCTTTCATGATTTCTCTATTTACTCTACAATGTATATGATTAGTTCCATGATCTATTTAATGCATAGTTCCTTTTGTTTTTCCTTTATCCACCTCATGCATATGTACTTATTTACTTGCCTATGTTGTCATGATTCATGTCATGTTTATATTGGGAAAATACTCTATATGTATGATTTCCTTTGAAATCTTTGATGCTACATTTATTATATTGGGGCATGCTATCATTTATGCATTATTGATTACATGTTTTCCATGAGGGGAATATTATTAATATGCTTAGATTGCTTATTAAGGGTCATATCTATATTTTGGTTAAATTACTTATATGTTATTCATGAAGGATATTTTATTGTTAATATGCTCACATTACTTATATCTTTCTCACTTGGGGGCCTATTACACTATGCTTATATGGAGTATACTTCAAGCCCATTTAGGATCATTTATCCATTAGATACATGATTTAAAAATTATATATTATTATGTTATACATTGGTGATTTATTTTAATTTCGTACACATGGTTCATATAATTCCTTTCTTTTGAGATATACAATTGACAACTTTATCCCACACCTTAAATGGAACCATATGGTACAAAAAATACTCTCCCTTGCTCCCTCACATGGAATTAATAACATCGTGGTATACATCATACTACAATTAGTCTTACCATGAGACACACATATATTTAGATACAACATAGATTCTGAGATATAGATTTGACAAATACATCTTCATAGTTTTTAACACAACTAGGTGTATTCATTTGTATTCTCATTTTCTTTCCTAGAATTCAAAAAAAATTTGATTATGGATTTATATAGACACTAATTCACTTGCATGAATTTTTCATATGTTTTTAGGTTCATATTATTCCATACATAAAACACAATAATGTTGATGTTTGTTCAAAGATATTCATGATTTTTCACCATGACAATGAGGTGATCTCTCCTTCATTTTGACTTTTAGTTCATCATCAATCATTTTCTAACTTTGAGAAATCTTAAATTTTTTGATGATCAAGGAATATTATATGAACCCTACATGTATGCCTTTTATTTTACTTTGATATGTGTTTATAGACATCAAAGTGAAGCATTATGTAGATACATAATTATAGTTCAAGAGCAATTTTAGTTATCAAATTACATTATTCTAGGGTACTTATGTGTTTGTCAATTATTGGTTCATATTAGGCTCTTATTGGTGAATTTTCCAATGTTTTAGCCTTACTCTAACTTGTTTTCTTTATCTTTATTTTATCTTCTATTTCCTCAGTTTTATCTCTCCTTCCCCTATTTTTTTTTTGTTTTGGGTTTTGTATCAGAAATGTAGTAGTATAATTTTGGTCTTCCAAGACCACACCACTACATTTTAGGTGTCATTTTTATGGGCCCTTCTAACCATTTTGAAGTCTCATGTTCCTTTTTTATTTATTTTTAGTATTTCCCACCTCTTGTGTGTCAACTTATATGTGGATAGGGTTATAATTTAAATTTTAGAAGTCTATAAATACACATCTTATTGCATATAAGACAAGTAAATGATAACTGAGAGACAAGAAATTTAATGAAAAGTTCAAAAGTGATAAGTGATTTTTTAAAGCATGAGTCTAGATTTTATTGAAGAACATTTAACTTAAATTTTCAGAGCATTATTTCATTCAATAAGTCTTCTTTTGCATTATTCCACTTGTTCAAGCTAGTGTGAAGTGTCATATAGGGATTAGGGTTTGTATCCACATATTACATTTTGAAGTGCATTGCATGATATCTTCCAAAATTATTTTAGAATAGTGGATCAATAATAATAGAGGTATATCACATTTCCCTCAATGACTCCCACATTTTTTATTCATTTGCGATGAGGTATTATGATTTAATTAAAGGAGATTAGTTTCCCAAAGATCTAAAATTAATTTTGGAAAAGTGAGTGAAATTTTCACAACCATGAGAAGAGTAGCAAGGTCATAAAATTAAGTTCATATACCCTAAAAGTTGAACTAGGCGTGCCTGAATGTTTCAATGAATTTCAACTTGTATTTTGAAAAGAAGAAGAAGAAACCAAATATGGGTATGGTTGAAAAACCTATTTGATTGTGTGCACGTTGAATCAAATAATTGTGAAGAACTCCTCTTTGGCTTAGGAGGATGAATTGAAAATAATACATCACTAAATAAAATGGTTGGTTAGAGAGATAGTTGAGTGGATTGCCTAGTGCTAGCTAGATCCCAGAAGTAAGAGCTTCCTTAGGGGTTGTCAATCCACACATTTTAAATAATCAAGTTTATAAATAGAATAAAAATTCCTTGAATAAATAATCAAAAGGTACTAAAAATTATCACAATAAATCCTTTCTAAAGAAATAGACTAGAAATAACTAATACAATGATAAACAAATTAGAGCTAGTGTTAAAATGGCTAGGGTCTATTTCAAAAAATTAGGTAGGGGTATATGAACAAGAAGGGACATAAAAAACTAGATTTAGTTGAGGTTAAGGGGTGAAAATAACTAGCTATTATTTTCTACCATAGTGATCATCAATGGTTAATGTGACCATTGATAGTTAAGGTGACTGTCGATGGTCAGGCTAACCATCAACAATTGAGATAACCATCGATGGTTATTATGTAGAGGTCTGGATTGATAAATGGTCAGATTGATGAGATCATAAAGTTAGATCCTTAGATATGGGTTCGTGTTAGGATGAGTGTAAAATAAAATAAATTAAATGAATATAAAAAAAAGTACTTATCTTACATAAGGTTGATTGGGTGGGTGTTTGAGGTAGTTGACTCATTGGTGGAGTCTGACATAATTCTAGAAAAGTAATGGTACTTGGCACTTTGGTAGAGTGGTGATGAAAAGTTGGCTCTCTGATGTGATGGTTGGATCATTAGATTGCTGATGATGATTGACCTACAAAATAGAGGAGCTTTGGATGCACAAGCTCTTGATAACAACTATAAATAGATCTCACATCTTTGCTCCTCTCTTCTTATAGGCAAGGTAAGAGAGTTGTAATAAGATGTTAACTACACCTTCTAATTTTAACTCATACATGTAACAATTTACATGTGGATTTAGATGAGTTATATTTAGAAAATCAAGGTGGGTGGCTTGTATGTTGGTGGGTAAGAAGGTGCACCCTAACTGTCGATGATCAAGGTGATCGTTGATGGTCATCCTGATCATCGGTAGTCAAGGGTGAAGGGAAAAAGTGGGTAAAAGGTAGGTTAGGTTCAGTGAGAAAACTAACCATGGGTTAGGCTTGGTTAGGGGTTGAAGGGTTAAATTGGTCCCAAGTGGGTCCTAAGGTGGTCCAGGGGAATTTTGACATTCATAATTGCGATGTGTAGATTTTTAGTGTCTATTCTATTCATTTATCAATGAAGGAAAACATAGCTTATTGAAACACTTAAATGTACCCAAATATCCTTGTGAAGAATCATTTTGAAGGGTCTAATAGGGAAGATGGTATAACCTCTATTATTGGCTAGTAGGTAAGGTCAAACCCTTACCCATGAGTCCATAAACGGCAGTTTCCACATGAAAAATGAACAACATATAGAGAATGAAGTTACATATGAACAACATATAGATAATGAAGTTATATGGCAATAAAAATTCACATAAGTCTTTTAAATTACTAGTTTAAGCATTTTTAATTTATAAACCAAAAAATATAATGCTTAGTTTATTTCATTTGACAATCATAAATCTTTCTAGACATTTCACAAGAGAACTAGGATATGGAGATTCACTTGTCTAGAAGGACATACCACTTCATAGTAGGATTATAGAAAATCTTCTTGCTAACACACTCCAATAGTCTCCTATTCTTATTTCCTTCATAGCAAAGCAAGGAGTAAATAAATACCAATACAAGCACTACAAGCTTGCATGGATAATAATTTATAGCCTTTCATTATGATTGTTTGGTTTAATTATTGAAGGCGTACTGGAATACTATTTTTTATTTCCCAATGTGAATTTAATTCAAACTATAAAGAAAATTATTTTCTTTATTCTTTATGCTAGCACATTTTCCTTATTTATTACATTCAACATGCCTAACAGATTAAAGATATTAATGCCACACCTTAGTTGGCATACTTAAATTACCATGAAGAAGTTAATTATTTTGTAAAGCACACTTTTTGGCATTTTCCAAGGAATTAATATTTTTTTTGTCATGTTCCTCACCATAATTGCATTGGGTGCTCCATTTAACATTCCAAGGCAATAATTAGTACTCTCCCCAAGAAGTAAATCAATTACCTGAATTATTCTAGATATGCAACTTCTAATACATGGCTTATCAAAATAAATTACAAGCTTCTAGCGTTGAAATTGGTCCACTAAAATCCTTTACCCAAGATGCCCATTTTGTTATTTCTAGCTTATTTATATGATGCTTCATTATACATACATACATACATACATACATACATACATACATATATATATATATATATATATATATATAGATACATATATATATACATATACATATACATATATATATATACATATATATACATATATATATATATATACATATACATATATATATACATACACACACACATATATACATACATATATATATATACATATATATATATATATACATATATATATATATATACATATATATATATATATGTATATATATCATGCATTTTCATTTACTGATCACCAATTGATCGAGTCTAGAGAGTTGAAAATTTATAATAGGGAGTTCTATGATAAAAAGGCTGACATCATCTAACAAATATCTTCCAATTATTTTCAACTCGTAATTCACAAAAAAACTATATCTTCCATGCCTTTAACTATTTATTCTTTTCTTGTATTCATATTCATATGTATATAATATATAATATATAATTATCTTCAGGTCATTCTTATGCACACTTATAAATAAAATAAAATAAAATAATTTGAAACAAGATAATAGATTTCACAAAAGGTGACCACTTTTAGAAATTACACACACACACACACACATATATATATGTATATATATATATATATATGTATATATATATATATATATATATATATATATATATATATATATATATATATATATATATGTATGTATGTATGTACACACACACACACACACACACACACACACACACACACACACACACACACATATCATGCATTTTCATTTACTGATCACCAATTGATCGAGTCTAGAGAGTTGAAAGTTTATAATAGGGAGTTTTATGATAAAAAGGCTGACATCATCTAACAAATATCTTCTGATTACTTTCAACTCATAATTCACAAAAAACATTTGTTTAAGATACTTAATGGCTAATAAATCAATACCACCATCATACATTAGTATGTCCTGGCCCTTTAAATATATTATAGTCAGGCCAACTAGAAAATTCTTTGAACAACTCTAGTCACCATGGGAATTTACCAAGGAAAGTAATGAATACACCAAATTACACACACACACACACACACACACACACACACACACACACACACACACACACACACACACACACACACACACACACATTCAAAGTTTCATAAGGTAAGAACCATGTCGATATCTTAAGAAGGATATAATATAGTAGGTGGGGCATTACATCCCCCTTCCCTTATAAAAACATCATCCTTGATGTGAACAACAAGGTTTAGCTACTCTTGTATTATCTATCATTTTTATATGTCTCTAGGAGAAATATTATTATTTTTTATTTCAACTTTTCAATCTTTATAAGTGGAGATAAATTCCCAAATTGGGTCCACACTCTATAATAAACATTTTTCCATAAATTTTCTTTCAGGTTACTAGGTCTACTAGATTTTCTCATTAAAATTTAGTTATTTTTATTTAATCAAATCAAAGATTTTACTTAAGATTCATGCAATTTTTACTATATATATATATATATATATATCAAATACTCAAGAAAAAAAAATCTAATAAAATAAAAACAAAAAAATGTTTATCATACACATGTTTACTATATTTTGCATATATATTGTTTAACTTATGTTCCTGGATAAAATATCATTTCCTTTATATACATAAACATGTTTTATAAGAACTTAAGTGTGATACAATCATACATTATATATGATACATTATCATATAGATGTTGGATCTTTCCTCCACTTGTGTGGCATGCTACATTAGGGCCATATGCTTCATTGATCATGACTGATACATGATACATTATTTTATGATCACTTTACATTACCATGTTGCACTTATATACTAATTCTCACATATGTCTATACTCATGCTTATATCTTACACAATGTGTTATATATGCTATGCAACATGAAATTTTACTAACACATGCATACAAGGACTAGTATGATATGCTTATGTTGGTTGATTATATTTTAATTATTCATCTTATCACATGAATTACTTGAATGTACTTATTATTTTCTACCTTTTTTAAAGTATGGAACTTGTGAACATGTTTCTTATTTATTGGCCTTAATTCCATTAAGTGTTGTTTCTTTGGTGTGCATACATTTGAACATGTCCTCATTTAGTCATCTAAAATGTCATTTAATGCAATGAGTGTCACTTGAGACCACCCTATCCTTAACTTATCCCTAGACCTATCTCAGGGCCTCTTTCGATCTTTTTCTAGATTTTATGCACATCTATCCCATTCTTAGATATACCAATATCCACATTGAGCCATCACCTAGGCATCCCCAATCTTTTTTGACACATTCTAGCCACCTAGATAATAACACAGCCCCATTAGTATATAGTATAATGTGCTATTGGTAAAGGGTCAATGCTATCAAACCTTATCTTTCTTTTCCCCTAACAAATATATTTCCACCCCTTGAAGCATCTTATGGTTGACCTAGACTCATTTCATGTCTTGATAAGTATTAGAACACTATATATAGAGCACTCTCATGAATTTATCTCTTAGATGGAAATCCTAATTAACAAGCTCAAAAATACTTGTGCAAATTAAGTTTATTGATCCCTATTTACCCCTAATTTTGCATACATCTATCTACAATAACCCATATCTTATGTTTAATCAATATTCTTGTCTCAATTCCCACTCAAAGCATTCAAATTGGCATTCATACTCAATCATACTATCATCACTCACTTTCACTAGAACTTAGATTGGGATAACTACATCAAGCTTGATCCCTTTTCAAGGTATTGGTATGTAGGAAATGTTCAACACATGGGGTGTTGAGGTCTTGCCTAACCTACCCTATTAATGCCACTCTTCATTCACTTATGTTTATTAAAACCCTAAAAATCATAGAGTCTTAGAATTTCATAGTGAAATTAATCAAAGCGTAGGATAAAAAATAATCTAGGCCTCAATCATACATGCACAAGCTTCCTAAAATAGAATAAAGGTCTACCAAGAATTTCACTACTTCAGCTGTAAAGGGTTATTAGCATAGCATAGAAAGTTAATAGTGCAATGAACTATTGGAAAAGAAGGTCATGTTATTATCTAAAGAGGGTGTCTCACACATGTTCTCTGTTGATGAACTCTACCTTGATCCTACATCACTTTCCTGCCTTCCACTTATCCATCTCAGTCATATTTTATAACTAAGTATGCCTCTCCTAATTTGTTGTTACTTATATAATATTCAAATAAGTTAATTATTGTAAAAATTAGTGGTTGTTGATACTATAGTATTTTATTCCCCAATTTAATACTTAGCTCTTTATCAAACTTAGGGTTACACTTCATAATCCTAAAAAGATAAACCATTTGGTGAACCTGACTTACTTTGAACATATTGCTCAAAACCCTTAGCACCATTAGGGTTTCCTTTCTTATTTTCAAAAATTTAATCATTTTTCATTATTTCCAACATGATCACCATGATGGAATCCATTTTATATTTTTTGGTACAAAGCCTTGTGGTTTGTCTTGCATGCTTATTTCCTACCATTTGTATAATGATGCACTTGTATGTCACTTCTCTCATGGATTATGTTAAAACTTAGATTCTTTCACACATCAATCCACCTTATCCTGAGCCCCCCTTATATGTAGAACATTGTTGCATGGGAAATTTTGAGTTACACCCAGTTATTACTCAATGGCAAAGAGCTCAGATGATTCCTTTTATTATTACTCCACCTAGACTTATTGACTACCTTCGCTCACATCTTGTCTCTACTACTTGTCCTTGGTAAATAGTAGATCTTATGGTTTGAGATACTACCAAATGAAATAAGATACCTCCTCAACCTATACAAGAACATCATAATCCCATGATCCTTCCTAATCCCTAACATAATACAACAAGACTTGGGGATCAACATAGGGTATATGATATTATTGATCGGTTGAGAAATACACCAACCAAGATTTATATATTAGAATTACTTAAGAAGAAAACCATTTTAAAATATATTATTTTTTAAATACTCAATCATACATCTTTTCCTCATGATATAGAGATGTATTATTTTGCATCTATCATGAACACTAAAATGGACATTAAGTATGTTATATCTTTTGCTAATGAGGATTTTACCTTATAGTTAGTTTTTTTATCATAATCTACAACTCTTCCTTCAAGCATAACTAAAAATCACCACTATTAAACAAGTTATAATTGATAGTGATTTATTTATTAACATATGAAAAAACATATATTTAAATATTATGGGGTTTGATATAACATACATTCAGAAGACATATAAGAACATTTGAAGTTTTGATGACATTCCTTGATAAACATTAGGTCCTATTATTTTGGATATCATGGTCAAAATAAAGACTCTATCCACATAGTTTGAGGTGATGCATAACTATTTTCATTATAATTTACTACTTGGTAGACCTTGGATACATGCCATGGAGGTACTACCATCTACCTTGCATAGATGTGTCAAGTTTTTAGATGATGGATACTTATACACTTATATAACTAATAACCAACCATTCAGATATTAAAGATTCACTAAGTCTACTACCCTAAATATATCTTTAGATGGGACACCTCATGTTCTCATAGAGTCCCCACCTCATATCACTCCTATAGAACAAATGCATACATATGAGGTCAGGGAATCTAGCACTATTATTCCTACACCTATTCTAGATCCACCTACAATAGAGTTATCTTGAACCATAATTGATAATGACCCTCCTAAAACATAGTTATCCCTTCCCACAATGGATGATGAGATCCTCACAACATAGTTACCATTACTTGTTAACTCAAAGGAAATATACATCAAAAAATTAGAAATAGATTCCCAAACCACCAAAAAGGATAATACAACAACCATGAACATCATTTATTATTTATGTGGATTGAGCTTCTCACTAGTAGGCCATATAGAGTATATATATGATTCTAAGGCACTCATACCTTTCCCTACATAGGTATTACAACCAATTCATAATACTCCAAATACAGCCCCAAACAGTCACTTGTAGTTAAAGGTAATTTTTATATATACTTAGTACATATGGTTACATCTATATATATTGACCTAGTTATCTAGATTCAGATAGGCGATAAATAAGACATACCACAATTGATGTTATAGATATTACTTTACAGAGGACTAATGACATTACCCACAATTCACCATAGATCCATTAGCAAATTTTCACAGTAGGATGATAGAAACTTTTGTCTTTTTCATAGGATTACCAAACATGATATAAATACAAGCTCAACATAACAAAAATAAATAAATAAACTCAATGCTTAGGGAATAATCTAGATTACACATCCTCTACTTACACTACTACAAACATGACAATAGACTCTTCACTAACCTAGACACTTGAGAAATGATCCATTGACTATCCAAGATTTCATCAAGGACCAACACATTCCTAATGTTTCTAAAGATGAGGATTTTGATCCTAACATTTGTACTTTGGCATTCTTACCACACATTGGGCATTAGGAGACTAAAAGAGTTATATCTAGAATCATTAAATCAATGAATTCACATGATGGAGTGATCTCATGATTTGAGCAAGTGCACATCACATAAAAGCTACTAGTAAATGAAATCATGCATTAAAGAATATTAGAAAGGAATGAAAGAAAATAATGAAATAATCTATATAATCCTAAATTGTTTATATAAAGGGATGAAGTTCAAAATATACTAAATTAACTACTTTAGTTCTACATTATAAATATGAAGGGAGAGGGGTGCATATATAGGTTAGAGAGAGCGAAAAACCACACATTCGAATGAATGTAGGATTAATTTTCCCAAGTAACCCAAATGACCTATAGAGACCTAAGAAAGATAATACAATGGTGTAGCCAAAACCTAGTGGGAAAAAGGTTTACATGAATAACCCCCCCCCCCCCCCCCCATAAGTGCAACTTACGTGGGTGATGATACAAAAAATGGGTCCTAACAACAAGGCCTGATAAGGTACCCAAGTAAAATACAATACCTTATACATAGAGAAGAGAAAACCTGATGGGAAAATCTCCTCTTAGAAGAGAGAAATAAAAGAAAGGAGACTAAAAGACTTCCCAAATGATGATGCTAAAGCAATTAATATTCCAAGTACAAATCACAAGATGACAAAGGTTGATGACAAGATCATCTACTTGAAGACTAAAGAAGATCCATCCACATCAAATAATGTTTCTTCCCTTTGGCAAAGGAATAACCTGATGTGTGTATTAAAATTCTACCCATTCCATAATGGAAAATGAAGGTATCAATCTCTGAATGTGGTCCAAATTGTATATGTGGTATATGTCTAATAAGAATATGCATAGAATCTGAAAGAAATACCACTGAAGTGAACCAATTAGAATAATGACATGGAACATTCACTGAAAGAATGTCCTTGTGAAGAGTGGAACATGACTCACTAATTGAAGAAAGAAAGTCCATAGGAAGAGATGAGTCATTGATGCTCACAATAAGTGTCTTCATACTATAAACAGTGGAGTCCTCTAAAGTGAAAGGCTATGAAGGCTCTAGAAGAGCAATTATTAGCATAAGAATAGAAGTAGAATCTATAATAATACAACTGAGGTCTGGTAGAATCTCATCCTATAGTGGGGGTTCAAAAAAAGGAAGAGAAATGTCCACCATGGATGTGTCATCATAAGAAACAAAAGTATGAGGCAAGAGTACAATTGTCTCTAAAGAGACAATGGGTAGTAGAGGAAGAGTGATGTAAGTCTCAGCTAGATCTCTGAAAATAGATTATAGGATGATCCAAACAGTGCATGGATACTCTGTATATTTCATATGGTAATGAAGATCCATGGAAACATGTAGTAATAAAGTGTCAAAAATGATGTCATAATTATTAGCCCACTTGTTATATAAAATAGGATTAATGGGTTCAAGAATTTGTCTATATATAAATGGAATATGATTCTTATGTGTGAGCAAGTGTTCCATATAACCATGCCATGAAGCATAATTATCCTTCTCAAGAAGGATCACTAGAGACAAAAAAAACTCTCCTCATTTGGAGTAAGGTAAAACAATGGTGAACACTCTAGAGATAGACTTCAGACTGAGTTAAAAATGAGTCCAATCAAATGAGAGTAATTAGTGCACAAGTGACAATGCATGCTCAAATGGACTTTGGAAAACATCGAAAATGAGTCTAATAAAAGGAAAAAAATTAGTGTGCAAGTGATAATGCACACTAGAATGGGCATTAGACTCTACTGATAATGTGTCTAGGAATACAAGAGTAATTTGTGTAATTAGTCACTAAATGAGTACATATAATAGTTACAAAAAATTGAATGTGCACAAGAAAGAGTGTAAGGCCCACAAAAAATCTTTGTAAGATAATCAACAATAACCCCCCTATGTTTTTAATTACAAAGCATGCTTAAGGAATGAGTAGTTTGTGCTTATGGTCGAGTATTAGTGCACACTCTAAGTATAGATGTCAAAATTAATTGAAATAGGTCCACACAAGTAAGAATAATTAGTGCACAAGTGGAAAAACATGCCTCAATGAATTTATGTCAAACTCAATTGACAATGCATCCATAAACATGATAAATCAGTGTAATATACACTAAATTAGCACAAATGAAAACTACAAATAGGGCAAGCAAATTTCTTTAGAATGGACGTCTAATCAACCCCCCCCCCCAACCATATTTTTGGACTTTATAAAGTAGTGTGTTTTATAAGGTAAATTTTACTAATATGTGGGAAATTAATAAATAAAAACTTTTTAAAAATACAGTACTCAATTTTGAGTTACTATTTATAAGATATTAACAATACAATTTCTTGTAAATAGGCCTATTGAGTAAAATATGCACTTGAAACTTAAAAAGAGTACCCTTGGGTGAGGTAAAATATGCCTTCCAACCATGTTTTGGAATCAACATGAAACCATAGTCTTCCTCAAGTCAAAAAAAGTCAAAAAATATCTACCTAGTCACCCTTACGTGTACTTTTGTGAAAAAACCATTCTAAAAGGTGTTTTAATTAAATATTATTAAAGTTATTTTAAATAAAAATAAAACATGCTTTAATTTTTAATTATTTTAGGTAATATTTTAGGTTTTGAATTATCAAGGATAAATTAGGCAAGTATGATGCCACCAATGTTTACACACAGGTATGTAAGTCTACAAAGTGAAGAAACTAGAGTGAAGCATAGACTGAAGATGATGAGGATGCCATTAGCAGGCCTATAATAGTTGAAAGAATACATAAATATCTGAACACAATTATATTCCATGATGCCAAACTTGATGCCAAAAAATGGTTTCCTTACCAAATTTCACTCCCCCCAAGACGACACTTGATCTCAACCAAAAAAACTTATTGCAGACTTCCAACCAAGGTGGAACGACAATAGAGCAAAGAGGTGGATGGTGAGAAAGATGGCATCGAGGAGATCAACATACACAAATTATTAGTGATAGTTGATAGGGATGTGATAGGAAACATCAACTCTCTTATATTTGGACCCTCTATACTATCAAGATCTATTATTTTTATGCCATTTTTGAACAATCTAAAGCTCAACACCTTCTACTATATGCAAGTGAGTGGTATACATAGTAGGCTAGGGTGGTATTTAGTAGCAGGACATTGAGGAAGGAAGGATTAAAATAACCAAGTTCCTTCTCTCAATGCTTTCTCTCCACACTGTATTGATCATGCAAATCTAGATAGAAAAAACATAGATCTATAGTAGGAACAAGTGCAATGGATTTTGAGATCTAGTTTTGGATGGTAGGAGGAGAAAATAGATTGCAACATATTAGTAGGTTACACAACCAGCAATCCAATCTCATTACTTCAATACTTTCCATAATGAGTGATCTTCAAGCTACATAGCCAACACTTACAACTATTTCACTACTAAGCTTGACACCTATGGCTATGGATATCTTACTTCCAAGCTAGGAAACATAGCCATCATGTTTTGATATTAACCAAAATAACCATGAAAAAATCATGAAATGTCCAAGCCATGAGAGGAACCCAAGGGAGAATAAGCCTTGATGATGATCAGACTCAACTTATTTTGGAGGCAACTAGTAGCATGGAGGAGCTCATTGAAGCCAAAAACATTGGAGCTTGTTGTTGTTGAGTCAAGAAGCTTAGATATGGGACAGTTATAATGGAAACATTATCCAAAACAAAGTTATACATGCTCAACTATAGTCTGATGTAAATTATAATGATGTAGATGGAGATATAAAGAGGTAGACCAAGAGGATGCTAATTGCTGGATTTGAGACACTCTTTAGTAGATATCTATCAAAAAAGACAAAAATATAAACTCCAACACCATTTTTGTGTAGCAAAAGGCTAGATCATATCAAAATGAGATCTATACTTTGCACAGAATGACACCAAGGTAGAGCTTGCTAAGCTAAAAAAATAGATCAACCTTACCAAATCCTTGTATTGCATGTGTATACCATGATAAATATTGGATCCTTTTCAAGATCAAAACATAGATGTCAATATAAAATATAATACATGAAATGTAAATACTAGCAAAGTGAAAATTCCTCTAAAACCATGGGTTTGTAAGCAAAACTCAAGTTTCTCAAACATTCAAACCCATGTATTCAACAATATTTCTCTCAACAATTCCTATGATAATATAATATCAAATCTTATGATTTCATAAAAAATAACAACAAATAACCAACCAATCAGACAATTGTGAACATAAATTGACACTCTGATACCATAAAAGAGTTGTATCTAGGATCACTGGATCAATGAATGCATATGATAGAGTGATCTCACGAGTCAAAAAAGTGCATATCACACAAAAGCTACTAGTAAATGAAATCATGTATGGAATAATATTTCAAAGGAATGAGATCAAATAATGAAATAATCTATATCATCTTAAATTACTTATATAAAGGGACAAAGTTCACAATATACTACATTAACTGCTTTAGTACTGCATTAGAAATATGAAGGGAGAGAGGTGCATATATAGGTTGGGGAAAAGAAGAAACCATACATTCTAGTGAATATGGGACTAATCTTCTAAAGTAACCCAAATGACCTCTAGAGCCCTAAGCAAACTCATACAATCATGTAGGCAAAACCCAATGGGAATAAGGCCTACACCAATAGAGACTAAGCTACAACATGTTATACATTGTCAAGACTCCTTCAGACATATCAAACTACTAGTTGCATGTGGCCCTAATGTGGTCAACACATTACTTTTTTTATCATGAGTAAAGGTACTCATGTACAAGTTACACTTGAGATTATATCATTATAGGTAATGAATGCCACAATCGATCAAACAAATAGATGTTTGACTTTTAGTCACAAGGGAGACATAATTTTCATTTTACATGATGGCCCAAATGAAAAACACAAATTTCATAGAAACATATATCAATATAATGTGGTATACCCTGTTGTTTCCAAAATTAGCTTAGCTCATTTTTGGGAACAACCCCCTATGAAACTTGTCCGTTTCATCTTTTGTCTCTCTAAGTCTATTTTTGAGATGATTTTTTCTCATTCTTGTCTTGGTCCAATTGCATCGTTTAAAATTCATAACATCTTTTTGTTACATTTTACCCAAAACGTGAAGGTTGTTACGGTCTCGATACGACCAAGAGATCAAAATTTGCCTTTTTCAAAATTAGTGTTTTTCTTCCATTTTCGTGCACGAGCGGCAATTTTTGCCGCCCCTGCATCTTGACCTACACAGGAAGCAATTTTTGCCACCCCTACATCTTGACCTACACAGGCAGAAATTTTTGCCACCCATGCATCTTGACCTGCACGGGCGGTAATTTTTGCCGCCCCTTCATGTCCCAGCTTTTTTTAGTGCATGGGCGACAAAATTCATTGCCCCTGCACTACCTCATTTTTTGTGTGTGGCATTTATTGCCACACACGTTGAGTTATTGGGGGAATTTTTACCCCATTTATCCTAATTTTTACCTCTTTCTTCTTCATTCTTCCTCTCCTCCTCCCACCCTCTACCTCTGAACCATTCAGTGGACTAGTAGAAGCGCATTTTGGTGGATTCAAGTTTGTGGCATGTGTGGTTTCCAAGGTAGGTCATGCTTTTTGCATTTATTTTATTTTCTTCTTTTTAGTTTGTTTTCCAAGTCATTGGGGTTTTGTTCTCACTTTTTCCCTAGTTTCGATCGGCCCGCTCCCATTTCTTTCCCTCTGCTATTTTTATTTGCTGATCCCTGAACCTGTAAGGGCAGTGAATATCACCGCCCATGCAGGCCGAACATGCACGAGTGGAAAAATTTGTCGCCCATGCTTTTGTTTTCCCAAAGGCATGTAGGGGTAATAAATTTTTCCACCCATGCACTTCTTTCCTCTTTTTCATGCACGAGCAGCGAAATTCACCGCCCATGTCTTTTTTCCTTTTCGCCCTTTATGCAAGGGCGGCGAATTTCATCGCCCATGCATATCTGACCATTCTTTATGTAAGGGCAGTGATTTTCACTGCCCATACATTTCTCCCCCAAATTTATTTAACTCTGATAAATTTTCCTCCTTTTCTATTTTTTCCCTTTCTTCCTCTTTTTCCCTCATTTTCTGACCCAGTCCTATTAAGTGCCCTTCCTTGGTCATGATCACTTAATGTGCGAATTCCCAATTTGCCCACTATTCCCTAATTGCACAATCATGACTGCAGTACTCTCTGAAGTTTCTTCCTCATTAGCACTCGCTCAATTGAGGCAAGCTCTGATGTCTGAAACTTCTCTAAAAAAGTCAAAAGCACTGAAGTACCAGTACTAGAGCGTCTTTTTGATCACTTCGGTCACCTCTAATGTTGACAACATTAGAGATATGGAGATTGGCCACATGGATATGGTCGAGTTCATAACCAAAACCAAGGTAATGAACCTGAGTTCTAAAATGAAGAGAATCGTTGAAAGCAACATTCATCTGGTTACCGCTTTCCCAGTGGCAGCACATCATACGGAGTTTATCCTCCAGTGCGCCCAGTTTTACAACAAAGAGATGAGATCAGTCTTAGATGCCAATGGAAACATAATAATTTGGCTAGACCTTGAATTCATTGACAAAGTCTTCATGTGCCCTCCTGCTACTGAAGTGCTGAGGATTGACTTCATAGAAGCACATAAGGAGTATGACAAGGATCTTGAGAGAGCAAAGAAGGTGATGAATAATAGGTGGTTGAAGACCCCCAGAACCAATCTATCTAGATGGTTGTGGAACTTCCCAAGGAGCAATTTCATTGAAGAAGTTGGTGACTTGATTACCCTTCTCAGCAGAGTGTGAGGTCTCCCATCCTCTTCACAGTTCCACGAGTGGATGTACCTTTTCATCAAAATCATCCTTTGAAGTAAATAGGTCATATTTTGGGGTGAGCAGATTAGCAACACTTTTCATGAGCATCTGACCATGGTACAAACTACTTCAAAGTTATATATGACTTCGTACCTGGTATACATAACTGCCTCCATGCAAACCTTTCTAGGTTTGACAATTGAAGGGGATAGAAAGACCACCCCAGTCTACTCATATTACCCTCACCTAACACTACAAGGATCAATCTGCCATTTTAGGAGGGTAAATGATACCTTCATCATAGTATTTTTGTGTCTCTTCAACTCTCAGCTTGAGTAGAAGAGAGTATCTGATGAGGCCTAGATGACCGTCAATGACTATGGCTGTATGTTCCTACAGTTTCCCTCCTTTTGCTATCTTTGAGTTGGCTTTTTCCAAGGCTATCCCTATTTGCTCCCTAGGTTTCCTTCTGATAAGTTAGTCCTAATGGAGCTGTGTAGACAAATGGTTATTTTGCACATTAGATAGATGGAGCTGAAAAAGCTAGGTTTCAAGTTTCCAATCGAAATTGGCAAATACTCAATTTTTACAGCGAACAAGGCCAAGGTCATGGAGATAGAGATGCAATTGGTTACTATGAAATAGTTCAAGAAGAGGGATAACTTTGACTATAGGAGTGTCAAAGACATGATCAGAAGAAAGACTCAGTTTCATGAGCCTATGATCGAAGACATCTGGGTAGACACGTGAATAGCTGAAGAAATCAAGGAAATGGACTATAGCAGGCTGACCTTGGAGTAGATCGAATATTTGGGGCTTGCAAAAATTCCTCCTAATCTAGTCGATGACAAGAACCTTATCAATAGTAGGTACTTGGCCAAGAAGGTTGTTGACTCCCCTCTTCCTCCAGTTCAGTGGTCTTAGAAAGAGTTAACTTCTTTGAGGAAGAGATTCGAATCAATATTGGCTAACACCAATGATTGGTTATTAGCCAAAGGGATCATGCTAAAAGAGTTTATTACAGGATCAAAGGCTAAGTTCTAAGCAGAAATGAGGAAGAAGGCAAAAAATAGGACCAAGAACAAAGGTGATGTTCCTTCTCCATCTAGGCCTCACAAGCCTAGAATCATTTTTGTTTCCAAGAAGTCAAAGGTTGTTGAAGAGCCAGAATCGATGGCTAAGGGAGCTGGAGAATGAAGCTCCCAAGAGTAGGTAGCTCAGCAAATGGAGATAGATGATAGGCCCTCAGAGCAGCAAAGGACTGAACCTCTACCTTCCCAAGAAGGGGCACGGCCACTTACAGATGTCTCTCCTTCACCACCTTTTTCTCCTATCAGTGTTCCTTATTCTAGAGCCGCCTCTCCTTCCAAATTCATGTTTGGTGATCCTCAAGGTGCTTCTAGAGATACTTTTCATTCCTTTGGGTCTATTCCTAGTCTGACATCTCCTTCCTTTAATTTAGGAGAAAGTTTCACCTTTGATCAATCAACGGCCGATACGGTTTCACCAGTTACTCCAATTGTGACCACTGTTACCACTAGCAATGCAGAAGTTACCATGGTAACACCAGCTGCAGGAACCATTGCCATAATAGGTACTTCTTCTCTCCCTCCTTAGATGTCAGTTTTTACACCTAAAATAAAGAAGCTAGCCATCTCTCCAGATGACTTCGATTTTAGCAAGATAGTGCCGGTGAAAGCCAAGGCCCCTAAGAGACCGAGGATCCTCTCATAATTGGTTGAGGAAAAGGGGCATAAATTTTTGGAAATAGCTAAACCACTGCAGGACACAACCCTTGAGGGTTTTGACATGAGCAGCTATTCCATCTCTCATGTTGAACTTGGAAAAGTTACTCACGAAAGTGTGAAAAGTGATCTAGAGTCTGCAATGGACATTATGCTCTAGAAGTTCGACAGAGAAAAGGAGATGAAGGACTACTATAAGGCCAAGATAGAGTAATTAACTGCAGTAGTCAGAAAATTCACCCTTCCCCCTGAAGTGGCAAGCCCAAAGGTCTTTTCCATAAATGACCCTATCATTCTAAAGGCAGAGAAAACCTATATGAAAGGGAAAGTGCTAGATGATTACATTGAAAAGATGAACTCTCAAAGAATTTCCTTACTTACAGAGGTTGCTGAGAAGATAGATAAGATGAAGAAAGTGAGGATGGATTTGGAGGACCTTGTCTCACTTATTTCTCAAGACATTGATAGTACAGAGAAATATCTTAGCAAGTGGAGGGAAATAAAAGATCTAAATAAAATCACCTTGATATCCATCGGTGTCATTTCTAAGAAAGATTCCTATGTTGAGATTAAGGAATCACTGATATACAGGGTTCAGGTTCTCAAGGAGCTCATCGAAGATCTTGAGTCTTCTAAAGATGCTAGTGAGAAAAGTGATACATGCCTGTTGAATAGAATGGAAGAACTACCTTGTGACCTCACCACCAGGGACAATCAATTTCTCTCAGCCAAAGAGATGATCCAAGGATTCAAGGGTATGATTTAGAGAGATTTTGAAGAGAAAGCTTTCTCAATGACTTCTGTGGACGTTATTTTAGATACTCAGTTAACTCTGGATAATTTAAGATCTAGGTTAACTAGTCATGCTAAGGCAATCACAGCATTGAAGGATGCTATAATCAAAGCCAGGATCATCTTCAAGAACACCATTGCGCCAGATAGCATAGGAATTCAGGGATCTATTACTATGTATGATGCTCATCTGAAGAAGTCTGACAGCAAGAGATAACATTTTTTCCCCTTTCTCTTCTTCTTTTCTCATGCAATTTTGTCATGAAAAAGTGCATGCAATTTTGTAATGTGTAATTACATGTAAAAAATCTAAAAAAATATCTCAAAAGTCAAAGATGAGTCATCTTTGACTAAGATATTTTTATATTATAATCTTTTTATTTTTGAAGGTTTCTCCCTATATATAGTGGAGACCTCTTTTGTAAATGATATCTTGGATAATTGAGAGCAAAAACTCTGCTGAAATTGAGACACTTCTTGAGACTTTGTGCTCAATTTGTAAATCATATTTTGTTAAATGAATGAGAAGTAGGTTTATTTCAGACTTTGTGTTGAAGTTATCTGTGTTATTTAGGAAATAGTTTTTATGTCCTATTTCTTGATAATCTCTTATTTTTTTGATTTAATAAGCAAAGTGGGTGTGTTGATATTATCTGAGGGCATTTATAAAAGATAGAAGAGAGACTTTGAGCTACTTTTATCTTTGTGATCTTTTTATCCTTTGTAGTTTCAGGTGAAGACTTTGTGCTTCATTTCACTCTACAGTTACACTTGTTTTGAATCGATGAAGGAGGCTATGAAAGACTTTGTGCTTATGTGAGTTTCCTCGTGAACTTTGTTACTTCAAGTGATTTTTTGCTCTACGCTGGATACCATTCCTGAAAGAAGAGGAATGTTCTTAGCCAATGACCAGGATTTCTCTCTCTTGTTTCTCGTACATCACCTCTAAAAAAAGAGAGGTGGATGCTATTATACCACCCCAAGTATTATTTTCTACTTAATTATATATACATATAGCATATAAATATTCATAGGGAACCTCCCCTTGATGAGAGGAGAGATTTACCTCATCCAGATCTGGTAAACCCACACTTTTTGTGGCGTAAATCTCCTTGTGTTGTGGTTGATATACCCATTTTGTCCTCAGTTAGTTGATGATGAAATATTCACCCAATAGTTTTTGGTGACTCTATTGGGGAAGAGCACACAGTTTGAAGTCCCAAACTTCAAACTGAAGCAGATCCTATTCTTTTCCATTTTTGTTTTAAAATTTGGCAATTCCATGCTACACAAGGAGCCAAAGATCTAAGGGTGTTTTTGACCTCGTATTTGAGTTGGCGCAGCAGAGCAATTTTGATCTATTTCCTCCACCACCTTTCCTCCAATGATCTAGGAGTCTTCCTCCAGACCTTATCAGGTCACCAACACAAGGTAGAGCTTCTTTTCCTGTTGTTAATAGTGTCTTGCCTATAAATACCCTACCAAGATTTGTTAGCCCTCCATTTAATTTTCCTAATATAATGGCTCAAGGTCTGTGGGGCAATTCCTTTGGTCCTCTTAATTTGACCCCCACCCTTGCATGAACTGCCTCGTAGTTCTAGGAAAAATTTTCCTAAGTTTTTTAGTGACAAGTAGGTTCATTCCAACGAGCATATTGCCATTTTTTCCATAGCATGCAGTGTAATCAGTGTGGAATTTGAGGATGTAATAGTGAGACTTTTTTTAGAAACTCTACAAGGCACTACCGTGGATTGGTTCTACCACCTTCAAGCTCAAACTATAACTGACTGGAATACACTAAAGTCCATATTTAAAACTAGATTTAAACCTACTAAAGATGCACATGCCTTGTTAGCTTAGCTAACACAGATGAAAAAAGAATCTCAGGAACCTATGAGGGATTTCATAGCCAAATTCAATAAGTTAAAGAACTAGATTCCAACTGTTGCTCAACCCATGCCAGAGAATCTTAAGTGTTTTTTTATCAACTCGCATCTTCCTGAAGTAAGTTTCTTATTGAGGCGAGCTGGCCCTATGGATCTAGCATTGGCTCAAAATTTGGTATTGAGATTGATGATGATCTTATCCTGGCAGGTAAGATTAGAAAAGACCCTAGTAAAAATAGATTCTCTTCATCTGTTGAAGGCTCTTCTACAGGCACTATAGATCCTATGGTGCAAAAATTGACAAATAAATTGATAGCTTTGAAGAGACAAATAGCCCAAGGTACGTCTGCTCCCACTTATTGAGATATGCCCAGGAGAACATTCCAAAATCAGCCATATATGGGTAATGCTACCTGAAACCAAGGGCAACCAAATCACCTGCCTCCCCCTCCAAGAAAATTGGCCATTAAAGTAGCTCCTACCAATTCATTAGTTGATTACCTATAGGCTGAACATGACTATTCACTCCAACCTCAGTTGGACCAATAAGATGATGCTAATCTCTTCGATGAGCAAGAAGGAGAATTAGCTGGCAACTCCAATATTGGTTTCCTAGATTACCAAGATGAAGCTGGAAGTAAAGGAGAAGGGTTGGATGGATCCTATGCTATTTTCATTAGATCTCAAAACCAGTCAACTCCACAGGCTGATAAAGGAAAAGTAGAAGAAGAACCTCGGCTGGCGGTTTCCATCGCTAAATGAGGAACTCCATTGCCTCCTCAATCAAAAGATCAGATAACTCACCAGAAAGTAAGTACCTCCAACCACTCCATACCTTCCACCTTTGTTGCTCAGACTAGTGCCACACCTATTAAAGACCCAGATGAGGGACTCTCTTCCTCTATTTCAAATTCTTTTCAATTATTTGATATAATTGATCACACCAAGAAGACCAAAATCCAAATGATAGAGATTGAATATTTGAGAGCTAACCCAGAACAATTTGATAGGTTAGTGGAATATGTGAAAAATAAAGCCATCCCTATAGGACAAGATGCTTCAAAGGCCATTCACAACTCCCCCAAAGATAAATCCACTCAGAATAATCTTGTCGTAACTCCTCTTGTTGCTCTCAAAAAAATAGAACCTTTTTATGTTTCCCTGCTAATAAATGGTTACAAACTGAGTAATTGCATAATAGGCTCTAGAGCTTCAGATAATGTCATGCCTATCGAGGTGGCAGATTCCCTTGGACTAACTTTGACCAAAACTTTTGGGAGGTGTTTTTCTATGGAAAACAAGCAAGTTCCACTCCTTGGTTAGATAAAAGATGCCCAATTTACTTTCACAGCTTTTTCAGAAAAGAGGATAAAAATGATAGTTCTAGTGGCCGATGTTTTAGCCTCTTACAGCATCTTGCTTAGGCAGAATTTATGCAAAGATGTTGGAGGTAAGCTAAGCATGGACTTATCGGAAGCGAGGATCCCAATTCAAGGTGTTATGAAGAAGTTGCTTCTTGAAAAAGAGGCAAGGTATGTAGTCACCCGATCGTCAGCACTGAAAGCTCAAATTTTATTTGAGTCTTTAGGCATGGGCAACTACTTCCTATCTATGGATGAGATCTATGAGGCATCTGATGAAACTCATATAGGTGACAACTTGAAATTGTGTTTAGCTGACACAGTGGAAGAATTGGCAAAGCAAAATGAACATATGGGAGAACCTCTTCCCCCAAACAAAAAAGTTTTCAAAGAAAAAGCAGTGACTAATGAGGTGTAGACCTTAGAATTTGATGGCAACTGCTCTTCTACCAGTTCAGGAGCCAGAGTTGTGTTGGTATCTCCTCAAGGAGACATTATTCTTTTGTCCTACAAGTTGCAGTTCAACAATACCAACAACATGGCTGAGTACGAATCCCTATTACTTGGATTATAGGCTGCCAGAGAAAAGGGCATTAAGATACTCCATGCTAAAGGGGACATCGAGTTGGTGGTTTGCCAGGTAAGAAACCTCTATCAAACCAAAAATGAAAGATTGCACCACTATCACAATCTTGTCTGGGACCAAATCAAAAAATTTGATGCTTTCAGCATCTCTGCCATTCCATGAGAATTCAATGATCGAGTGGATGCATTGGTTGTCTCTGCTACTCTCTTAGTTCCCCACCCAGATTTCAAGGGAGACAAGTACACTGTGAAACTAGTCTTTTAGCCAAGTGTACCTGATAATGCCGGTCATTGGCAAGTATTCAACAATGATGATCAAATCATCGCCTTCTTGGAGCAAAAGGATAGTTTCAAACAACTATGTTTTGAAGGCAGTAAACTTTGGGAATGTGAAGCAACCTATGAATCAAATCTGAACATAGATGAACATTTCCTTCAGCTTAAGGGGAACAAGATTCCCAAAGGCCTGGTTTCTCTAGAGAAATTGTTTGATAACCATGACAAGTTTATTAAACAACAGCGAACAGATTCAAACTTCTCTCAAGATTTTGATCAGGTAAACCTGAGAACCAAGGGAGATCCTAAGATGGTAAACATTGGAAAATGCTGCACTCCCGAAAAGAGATTTAAGCTTGCTAATCTACTTCACCAATTTATAGACGTCTTGGCTTATTCCTATGATGACCTGAAATCACTCAGGCTGAATGACATTTGCCACGACAGTCCTCTGAAGGCAAACTCTGTACCTTACAAGCAAAAGTCTAGGCAATATAATTCAAAAATATTAGGTACTATTTTAGCTGAGATATAAAAAATACTTGATGCCTAGATAATTTTTCTAATTCATCACTCCACATGGATTGCCAACATAGTGCCTGTCAGAAAGAAGAATGGTGAAATTCAAATCTGCATGGATTTTAGGAAATTGAATCAGTTATATTTAAAATATAACTACCCTCTCCCTATCATGGATCAAGTTCTGCAAATGATAACAGGTTTAAAAATGTTATCAATGCTGGACAATTTCTCAAGGTACAATCAGGTCAAAGTCAGAAAAGTGGATCAACATAAGATGGCCTTCACCACACTTTGGGGCACATTCACCTATCAAAGGATGCCTTTCAGTTTGATAAATGCAGGTGCCATATTTCAAAGAGTGATGGACCTCACTTTCAAGGATGAGATGGGTAAGTTCATTATAGTGTACCTAGATGATTTGACAATATTTTCAAAGCATTGTTCTGACCATGTCCACCATTTGTAAAGAATACTATAACACTGTCATTAGAATGGTATTTATCTAAATCCAAAGAAATCTATTTTCAGGGTGACTGAAGAAAACTTTTCGAACACATTGTGTCTCGAGAAGGTATCAAAATTGACTCGAAAAGAGTCAAGTCCATCCAATAACTTACTCTACCTACCAGCAAAACTACGGTTCACTCTTTCTTTGAAAAGGTGAATTTTTTTCAGAGATTCATTCCTGAGTTCACTGAGAAGACTCGCCATATCGCCAACATGATGAAAGACAATGTTACCTTCAGGTGGACTGTTGAGGGCAAATCAGCATTTAAAGACATCAAGGAAGTGATTGCTCGTGCACCAATTTTGTTTTATCCAGGCTATACCAAGAGCTTCAAAATATATAGTTATGCCTCTGAACATACACTCTCAGCGATTTTAGTTCAATAAAACCAAGAAGGCATGGAATCTCCTATTTCCTTCATGAGTTGTCCACTCAAGGTTCATGAGCTAAAATATTCCAACATGGAGAAGCATGCATACGCAGTGGTCAAAGCAATCAAACATTTCAGGTTTTATATCCTAAATTCGCACACTGAAGTTCTCATACCTGATACAACAGTTAAGTCCATTTTGACTCAATAGGAGTTTGGTATGAAGATGGGTTATTAGATCGCCAAGATTCAAGAGTTTGATCTGGACATTAAATCTACCAAACTCATGCGAGGAAAAGGTCTTTATCAGTTGATTGCCAACAACATTCCAGACGAATCATAAAGTGAAGAAATAGAGATTGAAGGTATGCCTATGGTCTTCTTTGTTGCCATCACTGATGCGTGGTATTCTGACATCGCTCATTTTTTGACATATGGTGAGTGTCCCACTCATTTCTCCTATAAGGAGAAATAAAATGTTAAGTTAAAGGCTGCTAGTTATGTTCTGTGGGATAATGATCTGTATTAAAAGAACCTGGATGGGGCATGTCTTCATTGTGTTGATAAGGTGAAACAAGATAAACTCTTGGAGTCTTTCCACAATTTGGCTTGTGAAGGGAATTTTTCTACACTGGTGACAGTGCAAAAGATTCTGTGAGCAAGGTACTATTGGCCCACACTATTTTAGGATGCCTACAGATGGGTGTGTAAGTGCGAATTGTGTCAATAGTTTTTTGGGAAGCCTAAACTGGCTGCATTACCTCTCAAGCCAGTAGTAATCAAGGAGCCTTTTCAGCAGTGGGGTATTGACTTCATTGGCACAGTCAACCCATCTTCGAGTGTCGAACATGATTATGTCCTCACGGTGACTGATTACTTTACCAAGTGAGTGGAAGCCATCCCAACCAAGCACGCTACATCTGAAGTGGTGAGTAATTTTCTCAAGGAAAATATTATCTCCCAATTTGGGGTCCCACTTAAAATTATAATAGATAATGCGGCCTATTTTTCTTCACATGAGATTACTCAATTCTATGTTTACTATGGGACTACCCTATCCCACACTTCAGATTATTTTCCTTAGGGGAATGGCCAATCAGAATCGAGTAATAAGAACCTGGTCACTATTATCAGGAAATTGGTAGACGACAATCAGAGGACTTGGCACAAGGCATTATTTGATGCTTTATGGGTAGATAGGATTACTCCCAATAAGGCCATAGGTATTTCACCTTTCCAACTTTTGTATGGCTTAAATGTGCAGATACCCATCACTATGGAAATGCCAGCGCTTAAGTTAGCTAAAGCAATCGAAGACTCAACCTTCAAAAGTTCAATCGACAAAAGAATCATGTGTCTGACTGAACTGAATGAGTAGCGAACCATGGTAGTGGATCAAATTATGGCTCATTAGAACCGGCTGAAGAAACTTTTTGATAAAAAAGCTAAGGTTCATGAATTTCAAGTTGGAGATCAAGTCTTGTTGTGGGACAAGAGGTGAGAACCAAAGAGAATGCATGACAAATTTGACTCCTTATGGAGAGGCCCGTTCACCATTTGACAGCTCTGTGGTGAGGTTAACTTCTTGTTGGAATACCAGGATGGAACACAATTTGCACTACCTCACAGTGGGAAACATCTAAAGCTGTTCAACCTTTGAAGCTTAGATGGGTCTGTTTGTATATATGTATAGTTTTTACGTTTTGTCTATTTTTTTTCATTTTTAGCTTGACTCCGTAGCCCAATGGCTTGGATGAAGGCACTTAGAGACTGGTTTCTAATCTTTTTGATCAATTTGATTAATGAAAGTTCCCCAACAGGAGCCAACTGTTGTTTCCAAAATTAGCTTACCTCATTTTTGGGAAAACCCCCTACGAAACTTGTCTGTTTCATCTTTTTTCTCTCTAAGTCTGTTTTCGAGACGGATTTTTCTCATTCTCATCTTGGTCCAACTGCACCATTCAAAATTTGTAACATCTTTTTGTTACATTTTACCCAAAACATGAAGGTTATTATGGTCTCGATACGACTAGGAGACCAAAATCTGCCTTTTTTAGAGTTAGTGTTTTTCTTCCATTTTCGTGCACGGGCAACAATTTTTGCTGCTAGTGCATTTTGCCTTTGAGATGCAAGGACAGAAATTTTTGTATCCCCTGCATTTCAACCTGCATGGGCAGCAATTTTTTCCGCCCTTGCATCTTGACCTCACGGGTGGCAATTTTTGCCACCCATGCATCTTGACCTGCACAGGTGGCAATTTTTGCCACCCCTTCATGTCCCAGCTTTTTTTAGTGCATGGACGATGAAATTTGCCGCCCCTGCATTGCCTCATTTTTCATGCACAACATTTATTACCATGTGTGTTAGGTTGTTGGGGGTGTTTTTACCCCATTTAACCTAGTTTTTACCTCTTTCTTCTTCGTTCTTCCTCTCCTCCTCCCGTCCTCTACCTCTGAACCATTCAGTGCACTAGTAGAAGCACATTTTGGCAGATTCAAGCTTGTAGTGTGCATGGTTTCCCAGGTAGGTCGTGCTTTTTGCATTTATTTTCTTTTCCTCTTTTTAGTTTGTTTTCCAAGTCATTGGGGTTTTGTTCTCACTTTTTCCCTAGTGTCGATCAGCCCACTCCCATTTTTTTCCCTCCACCGTGTTTCTTTGTTGCTCCCTGAACCTGCAGGGGCAGTGAATATCACCGCCCATGTAGGTCAAACATGCACAGGTGGTGAAATTTGCTACCCGCACTTTTGTTTTCTCAAAGGCATGTAGGGGTGACAAATTTCACCACCCATGCACTTTTTTCCTCTTTTTCACGTACGAGCGGTGAAATTCACCGCCCATGCCTTTTTTCCTTTTCGCCCTTTATGCAAGGGCGGTGAATTTCACCACCCATGCATATCTGACCATTCTTTATGTAAGGGTGGCAATTTTTACTGCCCATAAATTTCTTCCCCAAATTTCTTTAACTCTGAGAAATTTTCCTCCTTTTCTATTTTTTCCCTTTCTTCCTCTTTTTCCCTTATTTTTTGACTCGGCCCTGTTAAGTGCCCTTCCTTGGTCATGATCACTTAATGTGTGAATTCCCTAATTTGCCCACTATTCCCTAATTGCACGATCATGACTGTAGTACTCTCTAAATATTCTTGCTCGTCAGCACCCACTCAATCGAGGCCAGCTCTGATGTCTGAAACTTCTCTAAAAAAGTCAAAAGTAATGAAGTACTGGTACCAGGGTCTCTTTTTGATCACTTCGGTCACCTCTAATGTTGACGACATTAGAGATACAAAGATTGGCCATGTGGATATGGCCGAGTTCATAACCAGAACCAAGGCAATGAACCCGAGTTCTAAAATGAAGAGAATCATCGAAAGCAACATTCATCTGGTTGCCACTTTTCTAATGGCAGCACATCATACGAAGTTCATCCTCCAGTGCACCCAGTTCTACAATAAAGAGACGAGATCAATCTCAGATGCTAGTAGTAACATAATAATTTGGCTAAACCTCAAATTCATTGAAAAAGTCTTCATGTGCCCTCCTGCTACTGAAGTGCTGAGGATTGACTTCATAGAAGCACAAAAAGAGTATGACAAGGATCTTGAGAGAGCAAAGAAGGTGATGAATAATAGGTTGCTGAATACCCCCAGAACCAATCTATCTAGATGGCCATGAAACTTCTCAAGGAGCAATTTTATTGAAGAAGTTAGTGACTTGATTACCCTTCTCAACAGAGTGCGAGGTCTCCCGTCCTCCTCACAGTTCCATGAGTGGATGTACCCTTTCATCAAAATCATCCTTCGAGGTAAACAGGTCATCTTCTGGGGTGAGTAGATTAGCAACGCTCTTCATGAGTAGCTGACCAAGGTACAAACTACTTCAAAGTTTTATATGACTTTGTACCTAGTGTACATAGCCGCCTCCATGCGAACCTTTCTAGGTTTGACAACTGAAGGGGACAAAAAGACCACCCCAGTCTACTCATATTACCCTCAGCTAACATTGCAAGGATCAATTTGCCATTTTAGGAGGGTAAATGATGCCTTATTCATGATATTTTTGTGTCTCTTCGACCCTCAGCTCGAGTAGAAGAGAGTATCTGATGAGTCCTGGATGACCGTCAACGACTATGGCTATATGTTCCTATAGTTTCCCTCCTTTTTCTATCTTCAGGTTGGATTTTTCTATGGCTATCCCTATATGCTCCCTAGGTTTCCTTCTGATAAGTTAGTCCTAATGGAGCTGTGTAGAAAAATGGTTATTGTGCACACTAGACAGATGGAGCTGAAAAAGCCAGGTTTCAGGTTTCCAATTGAAATTGACAGATACTCAATTTTGACAGGGGCTAAGGCCAAGGTCATGGAGACAGAGATGCAACTAGTTACTATGAAATAGTTCAAGAGGAGGGATAACTTTGATTATAGGAGTGTCAAAGACATGATCAGAAGAAAGACTCAATTTCATGAGCCTATGATCGAAGACATCTGGGTAGACCTATGGATAACTGAAGAAATCAAGAAAATGGACTACAACAGGTTGACCCTAGAGCAGATCAAATATTTGGGGCTTGCAGAGATTCCCCCAAATCTAGTTGATGACAAGAACATTATCAATAATAGGTACTTGGTTGAGAAGGTTGCTGACTCCCCTCTTCCTCCAGTTCAATGGTCTTAAAAAGAGTTAACTTCTTTGAGAAAGAGATTCAAACCAATATTGGCTAACACCAATGATTGGTTATTAGCCAAAGGGATCACGCTGAAAAATTTTATTACAAGATCAGAGGCTGAGTTCCAAGCACAAATGAGGAAGAAGGCAGAAAATAAGACCAAGAACAAAGGTGATGTTCCTTCTCCATCTAGGCCTCACAAGCCTAGAATCATCTTCGTTTCCAAAAAGTTAAAGGTTGTTGAATAGCTAGAATCGATGGCTAAGGGAGTTGGAGAATGAAGGTCCCAAGAGCAGGTAGCTCAGTAAATAGAAATAGATGACAAACCCTCGGAGCAGCAAATGATTGAACCTCTACCTTCCCAAGAAGGGGCACGGCCACTTATAGACGTCTCTCCTTCACCACTTATTTCTCCTATCAGTGTTCCTTCTTCTAGAGCTGCCTCTCCTTCCAAATTCATGTTTGGTGATCCTCAAGGTGCTTCTGGAGATACTCTTCATTCCTTTGGGTCTATTCCTAGTCTGGCATCTCCTTCCTTCAATTTAAGAGAAAGTTCTACCCTTGACCAATCAATGGCCGATATGGTTTCACCAGTTACTCCAACTACGACCACTATTACCAATAGTAGTGCAGAAGTTACCATGATAACACTAGTTGTAGGAACCATTGCCACAATAGGTACTTCTTCTCTCCCTTCTTGGATGTCAACTTTCATACCTAAAAGAAAGAAGCTAGCCATCTCTCCAGATGACTTCGATTTTAGCAAGATAGTGCCGATGAAAGCCAAGACCCCTAAGAGACCGAGGATCCTCTCAAAATTGGTTGAAGAAAAGGGGCATAAATTTTTGGAAATAACTAAACCACCGTAGGACGCAACCCTTGAGGGTTTTGACATGAGCAGCTATTTCATCTCTCATATTAAACTTGGAAAAGTTACTCACGAAGGTGTGAAAAGTGTTATGCAGTCTACAATGGACATTATGGTCCAGAAGTTTGACAGAGAAAAAGAGATGAAGGACTACTATAAGGCCAAGATAGAGCAATTAACTGTAGTAGTCAGGAAATTCACCCTTCCCCCTGAAGTGGCAACTCCATAGGTCTTTTCCATAAACAACCCTGTCATTCTAAAGGCAGAGAAAACCTATATGAAAGGGAAAGTGCTAGATGATTATATTGAAAAGATGCACTCTCAGGGAATTTCCTTACAGAGGTTGTCGAGAAGATAGACAAGATGAAGAAAGTGAGGATAGATTTGGAGGACCTTGTCTCACTTATTTCTCAAGACATTGATAGTACAGAGAAATATCTTAGCAAGTGGAGGGAAATGAAAATTCTGAAGAAAATCACCTTGATATCCATCGGTGTCATTTCTAGCAAAGATTATTATGTTGAGATTAAGGAATCACTAATATATAGGGTTCAAGTACTCAAGGAGCTCATCAAAGATCTCGAGTCTTCTAAAGATGCTAGTGAGAAAAGTGATACAGTCCTATTGAATAGACTGGAAGAACTACCTTGCGACCTCACCACCAGGGACAATCAATTTCTCTCAGCTGAAGAGATGATCCAAGGATTCAAGGTTATGATTCAGAGAGATTTTGAAGAGAAAGCCTTCTTAATGACTTCTGTGGACAATATTTTAGATACTCAATTAACTCTTGATAATCTGAGGTCCAAGTTAACTAGTCATGGTAAGGCAATCACAGCATTGAAGGATGCTATAATCAGAGCCAGGTTCATCTTCAAGAACACCATTACACCAGATAGCATAGGAATTTAGGCATCTATTACTATGTACGATGCTCATCTGAAAAAGTCTAGCAGCAAGAGCTGACACTTTTTCCCCTCTCTCTTCTTTTCTCATTCACTTTTGTCATGAAAAAGTGCATGCAATTTTGTAATGTGTAATTACATGTAAAAAATCTAGAAAAATATCTCAAAAGTCAAAGATGAGTCATCTTTGACTAAGATATTTTTATATTATAATCTTTTTATTTTTAAAGGTTTATCCCTATATAGAGTGGAGACCTCTTTTGTAAATGATATCTCAGATAATTGAGAGCAAAAACTCTACTGAAATTGAGACACTTCTTGAGACTTTGTGCTCAATTTGTAAATCATATTTTGTTAAATGAATGAGAAGCAGATTTATTTCAGACTTTGTGTTGAAGTTATCTGCATTATTTAGGAAATATTTCTTATGTTCTATTTCCTGATAATCTCTTATTTGTTTGATTTAATAAGCAAAGTGGGTGTGTTGATATTATCTAAGGACGTTTCTAAAAGATAGAAGAGAGACTTTGAGCTACTTATATCTTTGTGATCCTTTTATCTTTTGTAGTTTTAGGCGAAGACTTTGTGCTTCATTTCACTCTACAGTTACACTTGTTTCGAATCAGTGAAGGAGGCTACATAAGACTTTGTGCTTACGTGAGTTTCCTTGTGAACTTTGTTACTTCAGGTGATTTTCTGCTCTACGCTGGATACCATTCCTAAAAGAAGAGGAATGTTCTTAGCCAAGGACCATGATTTCTCTCTCTTGTTCCTCATATATCACCTCTGAAAAAAGAGAGGTGGATGTTATTATACCACCCCAAGTATTATTTTTTGCTTAGTTATACATACATATAGCATATAAATATTCATAGGAAACCTCCCCTTGATGAGAGGAGAGATTTACCTCGTCCAAATTTGGTAAACCCACAATTTTTGTGGTGTAAATCTCCTTGTGGTGTGGTTGATATACCCATTTTGTCCTCAGTTAGTTGACAACAAAATATTCACCCAACATACCCTAAGATTACATAGGAGGTTTCTTGCATATTAAAGTAGCATGTTATTCTAATGCACATAATCTAGACTAACATCAAGGATAAGGCAATACTTGTATAGATAGAATGGTATGATAATCACCATGATGATGATTTATTCAATTTTGGTAGATTAAGCATCTAACATTAGATGACCTACCACAAGATATACCATTTATCTATCCACATCATATGGATGTGTTCTTAAGTCTTTAGAGTCATTACATTTCATTTGTACATAATTGCATTTACTTCCAATGTTACTTGTACATAGTTTCATTATTTCAATTTACTTGTACATAGTTTCCTTTATCTTCCTCCTTGTACATAGTTTCATTTTCATGTTTCTTGTACATAGATTATACTCATAAAACACAAAAAAAATATAATATTTTTAGAAATACAAAAAACATTTAAATATTGCTCAAAAAATACAAATTTTAGATTATATGCATCTCCATGTTTACATTCCTTCTATTTGTTAAGTACTACATATGTTATCTATGTTAGTATAATCAATTTTATTGTACATACATGTTTCACTTGTTAACTTTGAGTGCTCACAGATTACTATACGACTCTAGTCATCTACATAGATACATATTTGCTACTATCTACCCATTGAGGGCACATACACATATACACAACTTTAGCATTGATATACTATCCCATTAAGAACATCATACACATAACTTTCTATTTTCCAAGGTTTATCTTTTTATACTCCATATCATAGATTTAACATTGATTATATCTTTATATTGATCATCCTATACTACACTAATTTTTTTTTGAGTACTACTACTATAAACACAACTCATGTATATATTTGTTCTTATATAGATTCATACCACATGATTATGCATACTTTCATTTCTATCTTTACTAGTTTATATTTGATTGAGTCTCTTTGTTTCTACATTTACTCAAGGGCATATGAATATACCATTGTCCTTTCATTATGTTCATGCTTTAGACATGTGCCTATGTCCTTGTGTATGCTTTTTGATTGTATATGTTGACAATTGAACATGTCCTTTTATGTGTTCTTTTTCTCAAACTTAGTAACATGTGCCCATGTCCCTTGTATTATGGCCCATTGGCCTACTTTGTGTGCCTCATGTGTTTATGTATTTTTTCACGTATAAATCATGTCCATGAAACTTGTCTCTTGTTTGATGCTTTCACATCAAGTTTGCAATGCCATAAGGGACCTCATGCATCTCCCCTTATTGTTTGGGTGCCTTGATGGACATAATTCCCCATCCCCTTAAGTAGTTTACTCAGATTATATTCAAATTGGTGTTCATATACATGCTTACATTGTTATATCTATCTTGACAACCTTGTGAATGCTAGATATAACACACATCATACATTACCAACTTATGTTCAATCTCTTTTTACATTGTGATGTCATGTATACACATTATATTGGTTTATCTCATAGATATCATATATTTTTAGTCCAACACACATGATGCATAGCTTTTATTTTAAGGATATTTATTATAGAGGATCAAAAATTCCCCTCAAAAGAGGGGCATTAATAAGGGTTTGTCATAGAGATCAGGCCATCCTAGTGCACTCAAAACATAGTGTTTTAGCACACAAATAGATTATAGATCCCAAATTCGAGAAAATATAGTGAAATATAGTCACACATAGATCAATCTCAATTTTCCCAAAAATATCACTTTTGGATAATAGTGTAGTGCACTATATTCCACTCACTGCACTATTGTATAGTATCCTCAAAAATAAAGATTCTAGAATTATCAAAAAGATATAACAATTATAGTTTAAGTTTTCACAATCTCAGTCATAGACTATCATATTTACTGAGTATCTAATTAGTTTTTAATTATAATTACACAAGTTTGTTTAGATTGGGGGCATCATGCATGACATAATCACTCCCATTATAGTTTTAGATATGCATATATTACTATGACTCAGTCTAGAATCGATATCCACAATATCAAAATTGGGGGCAATATGCATGGTGTATTATTTTCTATATGCCCAATTTTTCAATAGTTTGCTTAGATAAATTAAAACTCCATGTCATTTTATGTGTTGTATAATCCAAACACCATATGCACAATTTTTACACTAGATTGATGCCTCATTTTATCTACAATGGTTGGCATTATTGAGTGGCCTAGATCTATATTACATTCTTGAGTGGCCCAAGTATGTTTTATATTTTAGAGGTTTTGAGTAGCCCAAATTCATCTTATACAATTTTGTGACATTACGTAATTTTAGTTTCAGATTCATCTACTACACATGGGTAGGCAATGATAGAGTCATAACCTACTTGAGTTTTTGAACCACTTACATAAGAAGGTTGGACAAATCATTTATCCAACTAAGTTATTCATAGATTATGAGCCACTAAATAGGGGTGGGAAATGATGGAGTCAAGGCCAACTTTATTTCTTGGTCTAAACACACATGGGGATTGGTCAAGCCATCAGCCTAGTCCAAACTATTCACCATTTGATCACCATCTACATGCACACAAATGATTTCACTAGGTTTTTGCATTAGTTTGTATACCTAGTGAGGTGTATTCATTATTTTCCTCTCTCTCACATCTCTTTACTCAATTTTGTCTTTAATTTTTATATTTCTTAAGTAAATATTGATTGATACATGTTTAATTTATAGGACATGCAATGGAACATAGTTCACATACTCAGATCCACATTCACATGCTTTACCTCTTAGGTAAGACTAGGTACATTTCTCTTTCCTTTATCCTAGTCATTTTGATTTGATATATTTATATAATAAAGGGTAGGAGTAATTTATTCATCTAAAATATCATTTAATGTAATAAGTGTCACTTTAGACCACCCTATCCTTAGCTTAGCCCTATACCTATCTTAGGGCTTCTTTTGATTCTTTTCTAGATTTTATGCGCATCTAGCCCATTTCCAGATATACTAAGAGCCACATTGAGCCATCACTTAGGCATATTGATCCTTTTTCACATGTTCTATCCACATAAACAATAACATAGCCCCATTATTCTATAACACAGTGCACTATTATCAAAGGAGGTAGCATTGTTGACCCTTAGCTTTTTTTCCCCTAACGGACATCTTTCCATTCCCTAAAGCATCTTAGGGTCATCCTGGACTCATTTCATGTCTCAGAAAGAATTAAAACACTATTTAAAGACCACTCTCAATTCATTTATACCCTTAGATTTCTTTGATATAGTTCTATGATCTAATAGTATGATCATTGAAAGCATTCAAATGTCTGCTTGACCAATTTTTAGCACATTTCTCAATCAACATCACTAAAAAAATATTATATGCACAAATTTCCAAGTCCAAAGAAAGAAAAAATGAGTCTATCAAGGAATATATTTTGAGATACAAGATAATGTTTTCCAAAATTAAAAAACCAATGGTAGATAAAGAGCTTCAAGATATCTTTAATCAAAGCTTACTTGCCCCATTACATGAGTATATTATTTTGAATAAGTATAAATATTTTGATGACTATTGCCATATTATTTGAGATCAAGAAATGAAAATTATTTCATTTAATAATATTAAGTATGTTTCAAACACACCACACTCTGAAAACTCTTATTTTGTCTCTAGATAATTATTGAATCATTGGGACAAAGGACAAGGATTGGGCAAATATGAGCAAGGCATAACTTGACCTATTTACATAGCCAAAAATAAAAATTAACAAGGCTTGGGTTTTTCAAAAAAATCCATGGCTAACAAATTAGGCACTCATAATCACCTATATTTCATAAAATCAAACTTAGAATACATAAATGCACTTAATACTACTTCTGATCTATAACTTGTAAACCCAAAATTGATCAATGAAAATGCTTCACCAAAAAATTGAACATTGAATAAGTTCTCCAATGATGAATCACTTATAGAGTACTTGATATTTATGAGACCATAAAATTACTCATTATATCCATGAAATAACATCTTTTTTCCTTGCATAAAAAGTGGATCTAAGTGTGGTTTCTGAACTTATAATTTATTTTGAATGAGATAGAGAACTATATCTTGGTTATTTCTTTATAAATCATTGTCTTCTTGTTTGTTGATTCTTGTTACTAAATCTTTATAAAAAGTTTTTAATGTTTATATATTCATCCTATAATAAGCTATATTGGACATGAGTATAAGTTACTAACCAAATATCAGCTTTGAGGTGAGCTACAGGTACTCTAGACATAGCCATGACTCACCTAGGCTAGCTACAAATTCACTCAAATTTACTATGGACTTAGCCAGTAGATTTAAATCTATATATTTCATTGATTTAAGATCATTTCAAGGCATAAAATATCAAGGGATACATCATAGTCATCAATAATTCAAAGAATGCAACTTGAATAAAATCTACAGACTCTACAGGGTCTAAATTCTACAGACTCTGCAGGTCTGAAATCTACATACTCTGCAGGTTTTGAAATCTAAAAATTATGTAGGTCTAAAATATATGAACTCTATAGGTTATATAATTTATATACTCTACAAGTTTGAAATCTATAGACTCTGCAGGTTCTAAAATCTATGGACTTTACAGGTTCTAAAATCTATAGATTCTGTAGGTCTAAAATCTATGGACTATGTAGACATATCTACAGATTATGCAGGTCTATCTACGAACTAGATCAAGATTTTATCTAAATTTATATTTGTAAAATTTTATTCTATAAATAATTTTCTTCATATTTTATGAAGATTGAGCTTATGTTATAAATAGATAATAATGTCTCTCTCTATATTTTATGGAAGATCGAGATAAACTAGAATATCTAAGTTATGTTTTTCTCCATATTAAGTGGAGAGTATCTAGGATTGTTATTCTTAACTAAGGAGTTGGTTGGAAGAATTATATTATAATTTCAACATCCCACACCATTGTATTACATCTTTATCAATAATACACTCTGAAACTTTATGACATAAATGCAGTGTTCTTGTTAAAATCCTCTTGCAAGGATGAGTTGGCCACTCATTCCAAGGAAGATGGATAAATGTATTTTTATTTATTTCTTTATTATGTAACTATGTTTTTGAATTATTATTATCTATTTTTTATGTAAACATTTATTTTCTATAAAATTTGTTGTGAACCTGCAGGTGTTTTTCATGTTTATCATTTATTTTCAATTCAACAATTTACTTTCGTTTATTTTCAATTCAGTAATTTAATTTCATGTAAGTGTGATTTAATTTTTTGTAAAGTGTGGTGTGATTTAATTTCTTGAAAGTTTGATTTACTTTCTCCAAGTGTGATTTAATTTTTTGCAAGTGTGCATTTCAATTCCTACAAGTGTGGAGTGTGGTAGAAGAGCCCAGTTGCTAGAGATCTCTTTCTCCTTTTATATACAACCTTAGACACCAGCCTGGATTGACATTATTAAATAATGAATTGATGACTCATAAATTTTTTTACCATTCCCTGATTTTAAAGACAATTCAAAAAAGGTCTAGAAATAGACTGAAACCTGCACCATTACATAGGGCTCATTGAGAATGGTATATGAAACATGAAAAATGGAGCTCATATGTTCCTTATACATATGGTCAAAGTTTCAATCAAAATTGGTCAAAGTTAGTCAAAATATAAAAATTGATCATTATAGAATAATTTAAAAATATTTCCATGGTGAAGAGCTTGTCGAGAGTTTTTTAGTGCATTTCATGGTTCATAAAATAGATTATGTATGTGAATGATAAGACCAATCAAAATTGTAGTCAAACTTGGTCAATGGATGACGTGGAAAAATGTGGACCAATGATAACATGACATGTAGTTAGTTCATGAAAAATATTAGTTTTAGTTTCTCATTTTCATCTTTGATAGGTGTAATCAACAAAAAGGCTAGCTATGGGGAATCATAGCTGGTGGAGTTTGCTTTTGTCTCAGAGGGGGACCCTACCACTGATAGAGTTTTGGAGCATCTAGTAGGATGTCAAAAAATGATGAGTGATCGACAATTGATAAGTAGAAAAAAATTGGTGAGTGGATGACAAGTGGTAAGTGGAGATTGGACCACATGGTGGGTCCTTAAGCCACCACATAGCTTGCCACCAATTAATTTCCATGGTCTAATTTTTAATAGTCATTTAATTGACTAATTAATTAATTATCCTCACAAAAAATATAACTTACCAATTCCATGTGACATATCCATGTCATACCGAAAGTTTTCCAATAGTCCACATACTTTCCACATTCCATGTCACACATTCCACGATCATGCCCCAACATTCATGTTTTAACCACCAACATGTCACATTTCATGTCCAGATATCCACCCCAAACCCACATACCCACCAAAATACATGGTAATGCCAACCACTTGGCATTTAAAACCATAAACTTTGTGGTATTTAAATATCCCAAATGCCCCCCACTTACCAATGTGGGACAATGGATATGAATGGACCATTGAATACGTTGAGGGTGGGGATTGAACTATGATCTCCTGTGTAAAAGGAATAAGGCCCAACCATACCACCTATGGGTTTGAAAGACTATATAAAGCTGAGGCTCTGCATTTGTAATTCAATCGACAAGAGTCCTCAGCCAATATTGCTAAGGCATAAGGACCTCCTTTTACTCTTCCTCTAATTTGAGGCATCTGGAGGCATTTTCATCTCACAGTGTGAACTAATGAAATATTCTAGTTTTCGAGTCAGTTTCAACCATATGTTGAATGTCAAATTTATTTTCATTTGTCACCAATTTTGATGCTCGAAAGTGATATTTGAGTAGAAGACATCCAGAGGTATTTTTGGGAAGGTGGATAATCTATTTGTGAGTTTACTGGGATTCTTTGAAGGGCCAAATATATACATCTAGACATGTTGGATAAGGTGGAGAATCTATTCATGGGTTTATTGGGATTCTTCAAAAGTTTAAATAATTATGAGATTGCATTTGTGCAATAGTAAGGGTGGAAGGTCTATTCATGGGTTTATCGAGACTTTCTAAATCTCTATTATTGATTTGCATGTAATATTAAATTATCCATTTGATAATTATGAAAATTTACCATGTGCTCACTTTTCATATAAATGGATCAATTCATGTTTTAATCGAACCTAAAGATGTAGGTCTTGTCGAACTCTATAATCAACTCTTGTGTAGTGGTGTGTATTTTCTTGCATTGCTTTTCCTTTAGTTGATTGTTTACAGGTTAATTTTTGATATTTTTAGTAAATTATATACAAGGATCCATGGTAAAATTTTTGCATGAAAATTAGTGCCAATGTATGGATCATTACTAGAGAACATGGTGTTATTAGGAGATTCAAAATTTATTAAGAGAATTGTCTAGTGGTAGTAGATAAATAAGTTCTTAGTAAGAGGGAATGTCTCTTTACAAATTTTGTGATAGGAGATACTTAATTAATGGTTTCTTTAAAATTTATTTTTCTACAAAATAGATTAAAATTTATTTTTTTGTAACATAGATTAGAGTTTATTTTTCTTCAATTAGCTTTAGAAATTTTAATTTCATGCAAAAAAAACCCATGCCATACTAACACCATTGTACAGGAAATAACAACTACTAATACCATATGAAAGGATTTAAATGTTAATGTAGGTTGGAGGAAGAAAATAATGATTTGAAATAACATAGAAAATGGAGAAAACTAGACTAATTTTTGTATCTATTCACAAAAATTAATCTAAAAGTTATGTCTCTATGCCTAACATGCCTATTGAAGCATTAATTTGCCTATTTGAGGAAAAGAATTTAGATTGACTATATGGAGGATAAAATACAATTGCCTTTTTTTCAAAACTATCAATAAAGGATCACACAATTTTTAGGTCGGTTGACTTTAAAAATATTGCATGTGATTTTATTTTTATAACACAATAAGAGAAAATACTCAATTAAGTTGATCTAATTATATTCTAAAAAAGATATTATAGATCATGCATGCATGAAATTAGTTGCATAAATTTAGATTGCATGGATAAATCTAGGTAGAAAGATATCATGCACAAATTTAGTTGCATAAATGTAGATTGCATGCATAAATCTAGGTGGAAAGATAGCATGCATGGAGTTAGTTGCATAAATCAAGCATTGCATATAAATAAATATCCATGAATGTAGCATTGCATGTAAATAAATATCCATGCATGTAGGTCAATGCATAAATCAATCATTGCATGAAAATAAATCTCCATGTATGTGGGTCAATGCACAAATCAAGTATTGCATGCATGTAGGTCAATGATTGATTTATGCATTGACCTACATGCATGGAGTTAGTTGCATAAATCAAGCATTGCATATAAATAAATATCCATGAATGTAGCATTGCATGTAAATAAATCTCCATGCATGTAGGTCAATGCATAAATCAATCATTGCATGCAAATAAATCTCCATGTATGTGGGTCAATGCACAAATCAAGTATTGCATGCATGAAAATAAATATCCATGCATGTAGCATTGCATGTAAATAAATCTCTATGTATGTGGATCAATGCACAAATCAAGCATTGCATGCAAATAAATTCTCATACATGAAGCTAAAATAGATTCCATGAGGATCAATAGATTTGAAAAGAATAATAAAAATAAATTATTGATATTTTATGCTGATAATTCCTTGGCTAGATTTTTAAAATGCCAAATGAAGATAAACACAAAGAATTTGTGGCTATAAGGAGAATTTTGAATGCTTTATTTAAATCCTAGGGAAAAAATGGTCAATGAATAGGAATGTACTGCAAATATTGGATGGGTTAATATTGATTTGAATGGAAATATTAATATCAATAACAAGGCTAATGATGAGATATTAACATTAGCATTATAAAAGAGATCTTGATTCAGTCTTAGATTGTTGAAGTTAACAAAGACCTTGATCTAATACAATAACAATAGCAACTTGTAGTACAATCTTATATATGAAGAATATTTAGGTATGTTTTCTTGTACTCTATTTTATTTTCAATTTAGTATTCTCATATTATTTATTCATTAGCTAATATGCATACAAATCATAGGTTATTGTATATTCCTTCCATCTATGCATTATCATTTAAGGTATGATAGATTTTTATAAAATTAACAGCTAATTTTAGCCAAAGATTTTTAAAAGTTCTATCATTATCCCTATGCATATCATAGTTAGACTTTCCTACTCAGCCTATAAATAAAAAGATTTGATGACATTTATCTTCATTCCATTCCATCCATTAGTCAAACCCATATTCACCAATCATAATAATATAACTTATTTGAGGGAGTTCTTGTTTTCATAATAAAAATCCATTAAAATTTTTGAACCATAAATCATTCTTAAATAAGCTAAAATACATTCATTCATATTTTTTAAATGTTCCTTCCATTCTTCATGTTATTGCCATTTATAATTATTTGATGCAGCTGATACTCTGATAGTCTAGAAGGTTTTTGTGGTTTTAAGTTATTGTAGGATAATTTCATGAAGATAGATCAACAAGAAGCTTTAAAGGCAAAATACAGGAACACAAACTTGCTTCATCACAAAGATGAATGCTCTTACATGGCTGCTCCTCAATGAAAGAGATTAGAGAAGACAAATCAATAGATAGGAGTTTAAATGGAAAAGAATCACCTACATGCCTACACCTTTGTGTATATGGACTCAAATTTTAGAGATTATAGAGCCATTTGAGATCAAAATAGCTCAATTTATGTCCATAGCTTCATCAAGTACCTAACACTTTATCTTAAGAGAACAGTAGAATCAACAAGAATCTTCCACCAATGATTGGTCATCACTACATAGGCCAATGATGAATCATGTCAAACATGTAAAAAATTTATTGATACATTTGAAAATAGTATGAGGATGTATATAGTATATTTCTAATATTTTCTGTAACATCATTTCTACATATACATAAAAAAACTAACAATGAAAACTCTCAGACGTTATTAGTAGTCTTGGTTTGAAAACTAGTTTTCTGGCGAGCCAAGTACTGGTAAAATGAGCCTTGACTAGAAAACCAATTTTATTGGCTATTCAAGGGTAAAAACATAAATAAATAAAAAATTAGGAAAATTTAAAAACCAACAATAGCTATTTTTTCCACCTGTAATAAATACTTGGTTGCTGACTTTTTATGCTCTCATTTTCAACATTTCTTGGGCTTCTATTCTTCAAACACATTTTTCAATATGTTCCATGGGGTTGACATAAAGAAAGACAAGGTGAACTGAAGTTGTGCTAAAGTATCTAATTTCTTTTATTTCACTTTTAAATTTATTTGTAATTTATGCTATTACATAAAGATCTTTTTTCTTTGAAAGAAGGGAAAAAAATCAAATATACCCACACTTTATACATATTTACATTGAAATGCATGAAGAATGCATGGGATTAGGTTTTGGAGAAAAGGAGAAATAAAATAGTCTCATTAATAAATAAAGAATGGGGCTTAGTAAAATCAAGTTAATGACTTTGATAATGGTATATAATTTTCAAAATTCTTCAAAGATTTCAAGCATCAAAATTTATTTATGTCGAGAATTTTTTTGTGGTCAAAATAGAGTTATGTAGGCACAAAAAAAAATTCTCAACACAATAACCTACTCTCACATCATTAAAAAAAGAGGGTAGCATGAGAATTCTACACAAGAACTTGTGTCAAAGAGAAATCAAGGATTGAAAGAAAATTTTCACACAAGAACCTATCCTTGACAAATATATTTTATTGACCACTTTCATTGAAAACTTTTGCCTATGAAATAAAAGAAGATTATATAAGATAAAAATCATTTTACTCATGCAAAGTCAAATCTAGAAAGCCTATTAGAAAATGACAACATTTAACTCATGCATTTATATCTTAAAGAATTTTTTGATAACAGAATGGCATGCATGAGGTTAGGTGTGGGAGAGATGATGAGACCATTAAATGGCTCGTTATATACATAAAATAACATCTTTTTTCCTTACATAAGAATTTCATTTAAGTGTATTTTTTAAACTTATGATTTATTTAGAATGAAATAGAGATCTATATCTTGATTATTTCTTTATAAATCGTTGTCTTCTTATTTGTTGATTCTTGTTACTAAATTTTTAGAAAAAATTGTTATTGTGTAAATATGTAGCTTATAATAAGCTATATTTAACATGAACATGAAGTGCCAACCAAATATCAGCTTTGAGGTGAGCTACAAGTAATTTAGACATAGCTATGATTCACCTAGTCTAGTTACAGACTCACTCAAATTTACTATAGACTCCTTCAGTTCATATCTAAAGACTAAACTAGTAGCTCTATATTTATGTAGTTAATTGATTGAAAAATAGTTAAAAGCATCAAACATCAAGGGAGCCATCATAGTCATCAACAGTTTGAAGAATGTAACTTGAATAAAATCTATGGACTCTACAGGTTCTGAAATCTACATACTCTACAAGTTCTAAAATCTACAGACTCTATAGGTATAAAATCTATAGACTCTGTATGTTCTAAAATCTATAGCTTTTTTTAGGTCTGAAATCTATGGACTCTAGAGGTTCTAAAATTTATGGACTCTATAGGTTTGAAATCTATGGACTCTACAGGTTTTCAAATCTACAGACTGTATAAGCATATTTATGGATTATGCAGGTCTATCTATGGACTAGCTCAAGATTATATCTAAATTTAAAAATGTATAATTTTATTCCATAAATAATTATCTTCATATTTTATGAAGATTGAGCTTATGTTGTAAACAGATAATAATTTCTCTCTCCATATTTTATAGAAGATCAAGATAAACTAGAATATCTAAGTTATGTTTTTCTCCATATTAGGTGGAGAGCATCTAGGATTGTTATTTTTAAATAAGGAGTTGGTTGAAAGCATGAGATTATAAATGAAACCTCCCAAACTATTGTAATACATCTTCAACAATAATACACTTTGAAGCTTTGTGACATAAATACAGTGTTTTGATTAAAATCCTCTTCAGAGGAATAGGCTGGCCACTCATTCCAAGGAAGATGGATAAATGTATTTTTTTTAATTTATTTATTATGTAATAATGTTTTTGAATTTTTATTATTTATTTTTAATGTAAACATTTTTTTTTTTTTTTTAAATTTGTGAACCTACAGGTGTTTTTTATATTTATCATTTATTTTCAATTCAACAATTTACTTTCCTTTATTTTCAATTCAACAATTTACTTTTATGTAAGTGTGATTTACTTTTCTACAAAGTGTGGTGTGATTTTATTTCTTACAAGTTTGATTTTTACTTTATGAAAGTGTGATTTACTTTTCTGTAAAGTGTGGTGTGATTTACATTTCTATAGTATGTTTTTCAATTATTGCAAGTGTGGAGTGTGGTAGAAGAGGTCGGTTGCTAGATATCTCTTTCTCCTTTTGCATACTGTCTTGGACACCAGCCCTAGATTGACATTATTAAATGATAAATTGATGACTCATCAGGGGGCATATGAAGATCTCTCTTCCTTATATCATAATAATATGTTTACTCATGCCACCTTTACTTAAACCTAAATTGGTGAGAACAATGATACCAATATCAAACATGATGTGCATAATACAATTCCTAATGCACTATATGTCACAAATAGATCCACTTTATTTAATGAAGAAATAATGCAATATAATTATAGAATAGATCAATATTCTCAACCAATATTACTATTCACAATGATGTAGGTGGATGAAGGCAAAGCTTATCAGTAGGTTCTAAATGATTATTCAAAACTATATGATTTATATTTTATTATAGACTAACTTTTCCATGAACCAATAATATAGTAAAAAATGAAGCATTAGTCCGCAGGTTGTACATAGCAAAAAAATTGCATGTTCATAATATTTAGCTTTATGGTGACTCTCTATTAGTTGTTAATCAAGCTAAAAATTGTTATCAGACCAAACACGAGCATTTACTTCCATATAAATAAATGGTATAAAAATTAAAGGAAACATTCAACATATTTTATATCAAAAAAATCTCACATAAAGATAATCATGATGTTGATGCAATATCCAAGGTGACATCATTAATGCCTCTTGATATCAATGCTGATTACATTAATTTTAAAATACAACAGTTACAATAACCTTCAATTGCACTAGAAAAAAATGATGCTTTAGTAGTCTCATAGTTTCACAAAGTGAAAAAATACAAAATGGTACACTAATATTTACAATTTATTATACTAGGCTTTTATACCATATCATTTTACTTAGAATGAAAAACATAAAATATAGAGAGATGTGTTCCATTATGTTATTATTGGGGATGCCTTGTTAAAAAAAGGTTTTGAAGGACAATTTATTGTTAATAAACATGAGGCAAGAACCACACTTATAGAAATGCATTATAGTGAGTGCAGGGGACACTTCAGTGGAAAATAAATGTTCCAAAAATTCTTAAAATAAGGTTATCAATTGGCCTATAATGGAACATGAATTTGACAAGCATGATAAATCATGTTTGCAATCTCAAAAATATATAAATTTAAATCATGATCCATCTCATTTGTTATATCCAATTATTTTTCCATGGTCACTTTCCCTTTGGAGATTTGATTTGATTGGAAAAACAAATATGGTATCAGAAAATGGACATAAATTAATCATCATGATTATGAAATATTTCACCAAATGGGCACAAGTGATTCCACTTGAGTTTACCACTGGAGATGATATATGCAGGTTTATGATGACCAATATTATCTCCCAGTTTGGTTTACCTTTATATAATGGGTCATCATTTAAAAACAAAATAATGAAGTGTTTTTGCAATAAATAAAAAATTAAACACATTTTCTCTACACCCTACTACACAAAGGGTAATGGTCAAGCTGAAGCAAGAAACAAAACTATTATCAAAATACTTGTAAAAATAGTTGAAGGATGTGGTAAAGATTGGCATCGACATATGGTTTATGCCTTATGGGCATACTGCATGAGAGTTCATATACCTACTTGAGCTACACCTTATGCTTTGGTTTATGGTATAGATGTAATTCTTTTGATTGAGCCTAAAATCCCATATTTACATGTTTATCTTAAAGATATTATTCAATATAATGGGTATAAAAATAAATGATTACATCAGTAGGATTAGTTAGATGCAAAATACCACCAATGTAATGATCATCTATAACTTTATCAGGATCAAGTCAAGTGATCATACAACAAAAAATTAAGCCATATGAGTTTGAATAGGGTGATATAGTATTAAAATAAAATTAAAAAACACTAATGCAGATAAAGACAAGAAAGAGAAATTCAAACCAAATTGGTTACGTCGATTCACAATTACATAAAAGTTGGTAAAATGCATGTATCACTTAGCTAGACTTGAAGGAAATCCACTCAAGAGCCCAATGAACATCATAAATTTACATAAACATTGCACATAAAATATGAAAATATAATATATATATATCAAATAATCAAGAAAATACAAAAAAATCAAAATGCAAAAATGTTTAGCATACATATGTTTACTAGATTTTGCATATATGTTGTTTAACTTATGTTCATAAATAATATATCATTTTCATTATATAAATAAATATGTTTTACAAGAACTTAAGTGTGATATAGGCATAGACTATATAGATGATACATGAGCATACAAATGGATCTTTTCCTCCACCCGCATGACACACTACATTGGGGGCATATATTTCATAGATTGTGATTGATACATTATATATTATTTTATGATAAATTTACATTATCATGTTACACTTATATACTAATTATCACACATTTATACACTTATGCTTGCATCTTACATAGAGTGATACATATGTTATGCTACATGAAATTTTGCTAACATGTGTATGCAGGGACTAGTATGATATGTTTATATTTTAGTTATTAATCTTATCACATAACTTAATTGAGTTTACTTATTATTTACTACCTTGTTTTGAATATGGAACATGTGAACACATTCCTTATTTATTGGCCATAATGCTATTGAGTGTTGTTTATTTGGTGTGCTTACATTTGAACATGTCCTCTGGTAGTCATCTAAAATGTCATTTAATGCAATGACTATCACTTGAGACCACCCTATCCTTAGATTATCCCTAGAACTATCTTAAGAACTCTTTTTTTCCTTTTTAAAATTTTATTCACATATATCCCCTTCCTAGTTATGTCAATATTTGCATTGAGCCATCACCCAAGCATCCCCAATATTTTTTCAACGTTACATCCACCTAGACAATAACACAACCCCATTAGTCTATAGTTTAATGTGATATTATAAAAGGGGGAATCACTATTGACCCTTATCTTTCTTTGACCCTAACAAATATCTTTTCACTCCCCAAAGCATCTTAGGGTCAGTCTAGACTCTTTCATGTCTCGATAAGCATTAGAACACTATATAAAGGCCACTCTCATTAATTTATCCCTTAGATGAAAATATTCATGAACAAGATAAAAAAAAATTGTGTAAATTAAGGTTGTTGATCCCTGTTTACTCTTATTTCTACATATATCCATATACAACATCCTAGATCTTAGTTTTACTCAAGTTTTCAGTCTCAATTCACAATCAAATCATTCAAATTGGCATTCATACTCAGGAATAATTTCATCACTCACTTGCACCAAAACTTATATTAGGATAACTACATCTAGTTTGATCCACTTTCAAGGTATTGGTATGTTGGAAACACTCAACACATGGGGTGTTGAGGTCTCACCCAACCTACCCTACTAACACCACTCTTATTTCACATGTGTTCATAAAATTTTTTAAAAGCATGGAGGCTTAGATTTTCATAGTGAAATTATTTAAAGCATAGGATAAATGAAAATCCATGTCTTGATCATACAATCACAGGCTTCCCAAAATAGAATGAAGGTCTACCAAGAATTTCACTACTTCACCTACACAGGGTCATTAACACAATAAAAAAGGTTAGTAGAGAAGTGAACTATTGGAAAAAAGGGTCGCATTATTGCCTGAAGAGGGTTGTGACACATGTTCTCTATTGAAAACACTCTATCCTACTCCTACATCACTTCCCTGCCTGCCACTTATCCATCTTAGTCATATTTCTAGCTAAGTACACCTTTTATAATTTGTTACCATTTATAGAATATTTAAATAAGTCAATTATTTTAAAAATTATTGGCTATTGATATTTTAGTATTTTATTATATGATTTATCAATCATATATATATCAACCTTAGGGTCACACTCCATAATCCAAAAAAATATAAATCATTTGGTGAACCCACTTTACTTTGAACATATTGATCAAAACCCTAGTGCAACATTAGGGTTCCCATTCTTATTTTACATAATTTGCTTGATTTTCATTCTTTTCATCATGATCACCATGGTAGAATCCATTTTATATTTTTTGGTACAAAGTCTTATGGTTTGTCTTTCATGCTTATTACCTACCATTTGTATAATGATGCACATGCATGTCACTCCTCTCATATATCATGTTAGAACTTAGTGTATTTCATACATCAATCCACCTCATCCTCAACCCCCATCCTATGGAGAGCATTGTTACATGGACATTTTTGAGTTACCGTCAATTATTACTCAATGGAAGAGAGCTTAGATGATTCCTTTTGTTCCTTCTCAACCTAGACCTATTGACTACCTTCACTCACATCATGTCTCTACTACTTGCCCTTGGTAAATAGTTGATCATGTAGTTTGATCTACTAATAGATGAAATTAGATGCCTCCTCTACCTATAATGGAACAATGTAATCCCATGATCACTCTTCATACCTAACATAATATAACAAGACTCTGATATCAATATAGAGTATATGATATTGTTGATCAATTAATAAATACACCAACCAAGATTTTTAAATTAGAATTACTTTAAAAGGCAACCATTTTAAATTATATTGATTTTTAAATACGCAATCATATGTCTTTGCTTCATGATATAGAGTTGTATTATTTTTTATCTATCATGAACACTATAAAGTACATTGAATATGCTATATCTTTTGATAATGAGGATTTTCTCTTACAGATAGTTTTTTATCATTATCTCCACTCTTCATTTAGGCACAAATAAAAACCACCATATTAAATGAGTTATAATTGAAAGTGGTTCAGGTCTTAACATATACAACCTCACATATTTACATACTATTGAGTTTGATATATCATCCATTTAAAAGACATATAAGAACATTTGAGGTTTTGATGACATTCCTTGACAAGCATTGGGTTTTATTACTTTGGATATCACAGTCAGACCAAAGACCCTATCCACATAGTTTCATGTGATGCCTAACCATTTGCATTATAATTTACTACTTGGTAGACCTTGGATACATGCCATGGAGGTATTACCCTCTACCTTGTGTAGGTGTGTCAAGTTTTTATATGATGGATACTTATAGACTTATCCAACTGATAACCAACCATTCAAATATTGTAAGGTCACTAAGCCTACTACCCTGAATATATCTTTAGATGAAACACCCCATGTTCTCATAGAGTCATCACCTCATATCATTCATATATAACAAATATATACATATGAGGTCAAGGATTATAGCACCACTATTATTTCACCTATTTTAGATCCTTCTACAATAGAATTATCTTCAACCATGATGGAGAATGACCCTCCTACAACACAATTAGATCCTCACAACATAGTTACCATTACTTTTTAAATCAGAGGAAATATACATCAAAAACTTAGATAAAGATTCCCAGACCACCTCAAAGGATAATACAACACCCATGAACACTGTTGATTATTTATGTGGATTGATCTTCACACTAGTAGGCCCTAGAGAGTACATTGATCATTCTAAGGCACTCATACCTTTCCCTACATAGGTATTACCACCAATTCATAATACCCTAGATACAGGCCCAAACACTCACTTTTAGTTAGAGTCAAATTATTCTATACACTCAGTATATATGGTTAAATCTATGGATTTTGACCTAGTTATCCATATTTAGACAAGAAACACACAGGAAATACCACAACTAATTTTATAGATATTACTTGATAGAGGATTGATGGCATTACCCATAGTTTTCCATAGATCCATTAGCATATTATCATAGTAGGATGATTCATAGGATTACCCAACATAATATAGAAACATGCTCAACATTACAAAAAAAATTAAATAAACTCAAAGCTCAGGGCACTATCTAGATTACACAACCTTTGTTTGCACTAGTAAAGGCACCACAATGGACTCTTCACTAACCTAGATACTTGAGGAATGATCCATTGACTATATAAGATTTCATTAAGGATCAATAAATTCATAATGTTGTTATAAATGATGATTCAGATCCCAAAACATATACTTTGGCATTCTTACAACACATAGAGCATCAAGGGACTGAGCTAAAACATGTTATACATTGTCAGGACTCCTTAGAACATATCAAACTACTAGTTTCATGTGGCCCTAAGGTGGTCAACACAATACTTTTTGTCATGAAAATAAGCACTCACATACATGTTACACTTGGTAGCACATCGTTACAGGTAATGGATGCTATAGTCAATCAAATAAATGGATGTTTGACTTTCAATCATGAGGGACACACAATTCACATTTTACATGATTGCCTAGATGAAAATCAAAAATCTCATACAAACATCTATCAATCCAATGTGTCTACCCTAGGAATACATAGGAGGTTTATTACATAATAGAGCATCATGCTATTAAAATTCATATAATCTAGACTAATGTCAAGGATAAGGCTATACTTATATAGACAAAATGGCATGATGATCAACATGATGATGATTTATTTCAGTTTGGGTAGATTCAATTTTGACATTGGATGGCCTCCCACCAGATCTACCATTTGTCTATCCACATCTTATGGATGTATTCTTAAGTATTTAGAGTCACTATATTTCATTTGTACATAATCACATTTACTTCCAGTGTTACTTGTACATAGTTTCATTATTTAATTTAATTGTATAGAGTTTCTTCTATCTTGCTCCTTGTGCATAGTTTCATTTTCATGTTGCTTGTACATAGCTTATACTCATAAAACATAATATATATATATATATATATATATATATATATATATATATATATATATATATATATATATATATATATATATATATATATATATATATATATATATATATATATATGTTAAAAAATTAAAAAAGCATTCAAATATTGCTCAAAAAATGCAAATTTTAGATTGTATGAATCTCCATGTTTACATTCCTTCTATTTTCTAGGTATTACATATGTTTTCTATGTTAGTATAGACAATTTATCATATATACATGCTTCACTTGTTCCCTTCAAGTGCTCACATATTACTATAGGACCATATTCCTCTATATAGATTGATATTTTCTACTATTCATGCATCAAGGGCACATACACATATACACCAATTCAACATTGATATATTAACCCATTAAGGACATCATACACGCTTCCAATTTGTTAGGTTATATCTTTCTATACTCCATATCTTAGATTTAGCATTGATTATATCTTGATATTTATCAACTACTACTACTATAAACACAACTTGTGTACATCTTTTCTCTTATAAAGATTCATACCACATGATTATGTATAATTTCATTTCTATCTTTACTAGTTTAGATTTGATTGTGTCTATCTACTTCTACATCTACTTGAGGGAATTTGAATATCATTGCTTTCATGTTTTGGACATGTGTCCATGTCCTTGTGTATGCTTCTTGATTATGTATGCTTACATTTGAACATGTCATTCCATGTGAATCTAATCCAAACTTGTGTGCTCTTTTATGTATGAAGACATTTGAACATGTCTTTGTGCATTCCTTTTCTTAGACTTAGTGACATGTGCCCATGCCCCTTGTATTATGTCCCCTTGGCCTAATTTATGTGCCTCATGTGTTTGTATGTATGAATTCATGTATGCTTCATGGCCATGACACTTGTCTCTTGTTACTTTCAAATCCAATTTGCGATGCTATGAAGGACCTAATACATCTCCTCTTCCTCCTTGGGTGCCTTAATGGACATAGTGCCCCATCCCCCCAAGTAGTTTACTCATATTATATTCAGATTTTATGTTCATATACATGCTTACATTCATATATCTATCTTGACATCCTTGTGAATTATAAATTGAACATACATCATACATTTCCAACTTATGCTCAATATCTTTTTACATTCCATTTTCATATATACACGTTATATTGCTTTATCACACAGATATCATAAATTTTCAGTCTAACACATAAGATTCATAAATATTATTTTGAGTGCAATTATTATAGAGGTTTAAAAACTCCACTCAAAAGAGGGGGCATTCATATGGGTTTGTCATAGAGATTATACCATCTTAGTGTACTCAAAACATAGTTTTCAACACAGACAAATTATAGAGCCCAAACTCAAGAAAATATAATGAAATATAGTCACACATAGGTCAGCCTCGATTTTTATAAAAAACATCATTTTTGGATGATAGCACAGTGTACTATAGTCTACCCACTACACTATTATCTAGTAGCCTCAAAAATAAAGAAATCTAGAATTATCAGGTAGATACAATAGTTATAGTTTAAATTTACATAGTCTCAGTCATAGATTATCATATATACTAAGTATATACTTAGTTTTTACATATAATTAAAAAGGTTTGCTCAAATTGGGGGAATTATGCATGACATAATCACTCCCATTTCAGTTTTAGATATGCATAGATTACATTGACTTAGTTTAGAATCCATATGCACATATATCAGAATTGGGGGCAATGTGCATAGTACATTGTTTTCCATATGCCCAATTTTGCACTAGTTCTCTGAGATGGAATGACAACTCCATGTATTTCTCTATGTTGTATATTCTAGACACCATATGCACCAGTTTTGTACCATATTGATGCCTCATTTTATCTATAATGGTTGGCATTATTGAGTGGCTTAGAGTCATTTTACATTCCTAAGTGGCCCAGAGTTGTTTTACATTTTAGAGTGGCTTAGAGCCATAATAACAGTTTTGTGAAATCACACAATTTTAGTTTTATATTAATCTACTACACATGGGTTGAAAATTATATTGTCATAGCCTACTTGAGTTCTTGAACCACCTACATAAGAGGGTTAGACAAATCATCGATCCAATCTAAGTTATTCATAGATTATGATCCACCACATATGGGTGGGAAATGATGGAGTCAAGGCCATCTTGAGTTATTAAGATACCGACACATGGGTATTAGGAAAGTTATCATTCCAGTCTAATATATTCACCATTTAATCACCATATACATGCATACAAAGGATTTCACTAGGATTTTGCATTAGTTCATGTACCTAATGAGTGTATTCATTCTTTTCCTCTCTCTCACATCTCTTTACTCAATTTTTTCTTTGACTTTTATATTTATTAAGGATTTATTCATACATGTTTCATTTTTAAGACACAATGGATCATAGTTCACATACTCAGATCCACATTCATGGGATTCACCTCTTAGGTAAGTTCAAGTACATTTCTCTTTCCTTTATCCTAGTCATTTCACTTTTTTACAATTATATAATAAGGGATGGGGTGATATAGTTATTTAAAATGTCGTTTAATGCAATGAGTGACACTTGAGACCACCCTATCTTTAGCTTAGTCCTAGAACTATCTTAGGGCCTCATTTGATCCTTTTCTAAATTTTATGTGAATCTAGCCCATTCTCAGATATACCAAGAGCCGTATTGAGCCATCATATAGGCATTACCAATCCTTTTTCACATGTTACATCCACTTGGACAATAGTGCACCCCATTAGTCTATAACACAATGTGCTATTAGTAAAGGGGGTAACACTATTGACCCTTAGTTTTTTTTACCCCTAATGGATATATTTACACTCCCCAAAGCATCTTAGCGTTAGCCTATACTCATTTCATGTATCGATAAGCATTAAAACACTATATAAAGACCATTCCATTTCATTTATACCTTATATGGCAATCTTCATGAACAATATTAGAAACAATTATGCAAATTAAGGTTTTTGATCCATATTCACCCTTATATCTAAATATATCCATATATAGTAGCCTAGAGCTTAGTTTTACTTAAGTTTATAGTGTCATTTCACACTCAAATCATTAAAATTAGAATTCATACTTAGGCATACTATCATCACTCTCACTTGCACCGACACTTAGATTGGGATAACTATATCAAGATTGATCCCCTTTTGAGGTATTGGTATGTAGGGAGTGCTTATCACAGGGGTTGTTGAGGTCTTACCTAACCTAACATAAGAACTCTACTCTTATTTCATTTGTGTTCATTAAAACCTAGAAAAACATAGAGGCTTAGGGTTTCATAGTGAAAATCAATCAAATAACAAGACAAATAATGATTTAGGTCTTAGTTGTACATGCATAGGATTCTCAAAATAGAATGAATGTCTACCCAAAATTTCACTACTTCACCTACACATGGTCATTAGTGTGGCATAGAAGGTCAATAGTATAATTCACTATTGGTAAATAGGATCACACTATTGGCCAAAGAGGGTTCTAACACTTGTTCTCTGCTGACAACACTCTATCATGCTCCTACATCACTTTCCTACCTACCATTTGTCTCTCTCATTCATATTTTATAGCTAAGTACACATTTTATATATATTTTTATTTATAGAATATTACAATTAATTAATTATTATACAAATAAGTGGCTATTAATACTGTAGTATTTTATTTTGTGATTTATTACTTAGATATCTATCAACCTTTAGGTTACATTCTATAATTCTAAATAATATAAATCAACTCCCCTTGAGTGTGCAATGTTTGGACATTCCTTTTGTTTATGGTCTTCTTAGACCCCTTTTACATGACATTGAGTGATCTTATGTGTGTGTTTGATTGTTTTCTAAGCTTATGTGTGTTACTTTTATACATTGTCATGATCCATATCATGCATCTTAAGGCTTGTTATGATTAGATACTACAAACTTCACTGATATATCTACTTAGATATGATACCATAATATTCTTGATTACTGCATGATTGATACAAATATGGTATGGTTATCTTATCCTTTTGAGATAAGGTGACTACCAATTTGCATTCCCATCGCCTCAAAAAGGGATGCATATCATTAGGGGTATGTCATAGAGACATGAGTTCACATACAAATAATTGGTATAATTATTATAATTTGATTAAGTTTACATGATTAAAATATACATTTGGGACAAAATATAATAAATTTAACATTGATTTTCATAGATTTGGGATAGAGTTTTTTAGTTTTGAGATAGATATTATATATAGAGGTTACACTTTAACAAATACTTTAATTTGAGACAAATTATAAGTGTATATGCCATGAAAATTCACCACATCACATATAAATATTCATATTATACAACATTTATAGTAGATTTGATGAGGGGGAATAAAAAAGGCTCATTCCTTTCTCACCACACATTGATGTAATGAATTTTCCAAGATGCATTGATTGAGATTTTATATGTCTACAATAGTTGGCTCCCTTGAGTAGTGTGGTTGATATTAAGCATGCTAGATGGATTTACTCCCCATATTAGACTAAGATGGTTACACCACTTGACCTTGGATATATTAACTAGATTGGTTGTAATATGTTTACATTTGAGTTTTGTGATTGAGATTCAATGCTCTTAATGGCCTTGGCACAACTCACCCTTGTACCATATTTGGGGTTTGATCACCCTCTAATTACCCTATTCAAATATCCAAGGTTTAGTTTTGAACCTCTCTCTCCAATGATTCAATAATGAAGCATCATCACCAATGCAAAGTACCAAGGGGGAACATGGTTGCATTGACACACAGGTATATTCCTTCCTTACCCTCTTTAATTTTAAGCATTTCAATTATTTAATTTTTACATTATATGAACTAATTTCACTATAACATCTCTTGGTTTTAAGTAATTTACAAAAAAAATTTAAATCAGCCTCAAGAAAAATTAATATGTGTTTTACACACCAAAGCAAACATTTCTTTCTTTTAACCTATTAATCTCATATTTATGCATTACTAGATTAAGCAGGAGGCAAAAATGTAGATACTAGTCTTGTACACTTGAAAAATACCAATCATGGCTCAAAATTCTAACTTATGACCTTCATGCTACCAAAAGGATCATCTTCATCATCTCACTGTGCTTAATTACTTATTCTATAGTCTAACCCTAAAATTATGGTGAACAAATAGTTGTAGCCTAGAGTCTACATAAAACCTAATTTTCCATCTTTCATAAAATAGTTATAGATCCTCAGTAGTTTTTTACCATGTAGGACACTGGCATATAAATTAGGACATTAGCATTTATGCTAGTGTCCCTACCTTCCAAATATTCAAAATTATAAATCTCTAGATATGTGAAGGTCAGCCTATTTATCTTGTTTAACACTCTCATGAGATTATTTCAAAAGGTGTGGTATAAATATAAATTAAAAGGTCATTCATCCTCATCTATCAATCACCTCTCAAACTCATATGACACTACTTAAAATCATTTACACAACTGAGCTATACTTCCCTATTCTTCCTTATTATTAAATAAGTCATAGGGGTAGTAATTTTATAGGTCTAAAACATTCAAAGAGCAGCCCATGAGAAATATTTGTGAAGCTAAAATCTAGATGACTAGATGCACTTGCATATAACATATTTTACAATTTTTCACACATAATCCCACATAAGGGGGAGAACTACATTAGTTTAAGGCCCTCTTTAGAGTATATGGATATGTAGGTAGTTTTAATGGAAATATGGGTGTTTTAGGTCAACTTGAATTTACTTGAGCCCATTAACACCTATTTTTCAAGGTCACATGCCCAAGTTATAGGACCTAGGGTTTTGAGTAAAAGACTAATTTTGGGAACCCATGCACATGATTTAAATTATTTAATTGATGAAAAAGAAAACTGACACATAAAACTGACTATTCTAAAAAATTATTTGTATGTTGATTCTAAAAGAAGCATTGACACTAGTGTCTATAGTCTGATACTAGTGTCCCTACTAACAAAAAGTTAATTTCTAGAATATGATGAATCGATGTGGATCAATAGACTACCTTATTTCAAACATGTTCTTGTAAAATCGAATTGCACATCATTACATAAACTAAGTGTTATTTCTACTTCACATTTATATTTTCATAATATTATTTGGAATTGTAGTTTTATATATTTAACATATTCTCAAATTTAGTATATTTATCAAAATATCATAAATCTAAATTATTTAACTAGCCTAATTTAAAATAGATTATTTCATAATTGATTAGGTATTCTCCCTATCCTTAAATCCAAAAATGGTTAAATAAAAGCATATCTAGGTTATATATGTACAATGTATCATATTTTCAAAAATGAATGTATTTTTTCCATAATCTTCAATAACCATGGAAGATTTTATGTGTAATTCCTAGGGGGTGTTGTACTAAATTTGAAGGGATGTTTATTATCTTCTCAATCATTTTTATTCACTACATTTAATTTTCATATGAACATGATTTTAAATCTCTTCATAGTTTATAAGAAGATCACTTGTTAATAGTTTAGTTATGTTCAATAAATATGGGTCATCAAGGATGGAATGATGCATCATTTGATTTCTACAGAAGATGTCTTGTTGATTCCAAGAAAATACATATTTTTCAAACCTTTATTTTTCAATAGTAATTAGAAACCAATTTTTATAATCTAATGTGTCAATATTGGGTGCATTTTACAATAATAGGAAACCATAAATATGGGTGGATCCTTTATGTTGTCATTTGTACTTGATAGTAACATCTATGTAAGATTTAAGAAGTGATAAGTTGTTAAAACAATTAAAAAAAAGGAAAGGTCATTGTTTCACACTTGTACCAATAATCTTGTACTTCAAAATGTCTTTTCGACATCTTCTAATGAAATATTGTGAATCTATGATACATGTAGAGAGATATGTGGTGTGTGTTTGTGATAATATTTTAAATCCTCCAATGGTAAGCTTGGAAGGAATTTATGGGTTGATTGCGACTCATAGTTTTTGGTAAGTTTTTCCATTTTTCATTGACATTGAGTGTGAAGAATAAAGTGGGAAAACCTAATTGTAGATGAGGTTTGATAGCTTAGCTTGATAAAATTTTCAATAGGATCTTATCCCTCATAAGTCATATCCAAAACCTATTTCATTTTAAATAATTATATCATTAGTAAATTCATGTAGATTATAATAGAGGTATACAATACAAGATATAAAATTGACTTAAATATTTTTCTTAACAGAAATAATAATTTTTTATTTGCTATGATGGTGCATGATAAAGTTAAGCAAAAAATATTTAAATCTTGGATGACTACAAAATTTATCATCATGGTTAAACATAAAATTAAGTGAATTTTTGTGCATTTTAACCTATTTAATGTGGGCTTGTTTGAACATGGCCTAACATGTAGGAAAAAAAATAGGAAACTCCATTGCAAACAATCCCTCTATATTGTATTAATTTATAGACAATAAGCTAAGTTATGGCCAATCAATAACATTTGGATTTACTTGATCTATAGATTATTTGTATCTCTAGAACTTATGTTCTTATATTATGATGTACAAGTACAAAAATGAGTGTTAATTTTTTGTATTGTCAGAAAAGTTATTTTTACATCCATTAGGGCACCTTTGTATTTCTTGAAATTATAAAATGTCAATAGATACATGTCAAATCATGGATGAGACATCTATAGATTTAAGAGGTAATAATTAGAGTGTAATTTCATCAATTATAACACCCTTTTAGTATATATCATAATATAACTTATATTCCAAGGCTTGCATGACACATGGGTTTTGACTTAAAAGTCACATGTATTTTGTTGAGGACTTTGTCTTTTGACCAAAGTGATGTGCAATTGGTATAATATCCATGGAATGTATTTTGAAATTGTGATAATTTCCTAGGATAAGTTAGTGGTATGGCTAATATATTTTTGATATCCTTCGCTTGCATGATTCAACTAAAAATTTGGATTTAATCTTACTATAAGCATGTCTTGAACTTGGGTAAGTGTAAGAAAAAATTTAGGCTAATTTTTGGGATCCATGTTATTAAATTTATAATAAAAACTTTCACTTATAAAAACATCTATAAAAATCACAGGCCTCATTCAATATTACATTCTTAAATCATAGGTAATTTTCCATGTATATATAACATATCTACATAGGTGATAAACAATATATCCTTTCATAAACAATGCTTATGTGTATTCACAAAATTGGAATTGTATTGTTCATAGGTTGGTGTAAGGATTAGGATGGAAACATTAGTGGTGGTATAGGTGAGTGAAATGTATGGATTTATTTTAGGGCTAGGTGTTTTTGGCATGCCAATTTATCAGTAAAGTGTTGGGGGTTTGAGACAATGAGAAACTAGTAGCATCAAATAAGGATTGATTTGAAGTTAAGGATTATAGATGGGTGGTTCAAAGTGTTTCATATAATATATGTGAGGGGGAAGTCAACCACTCATTGAAGGATCATATGTGAGGTTTTTAATACCATGCCAAATAGTGAAGGATTGGAATTTGTCATTTTCATGAAGATTTGTAGGAGGTGCTCGCTGACTTGGAAAAAATTAAGGTGGTTGCATGTTTAGGGGATATCCCCTCTCCATATTGAATTTATTTATTTATTTAAATTAATAGTAGTGATGATTTTATCTCTCATTTATACAGTCTCTATTTATTATGTAATACTAGCACCATCAATCTGTGTTTTTAAGAGTAGACAATTTGCAGGATTAATTTCAACCAAAAATATGACCATGAAGATGAAATATATGAATGAAAATTTTCAAGGAACATATATAAAACCCAAAATAAATAATAATCAACATGAAATATTTCATTTGAAATGTTCCAATGATAAATTGTGCTTCAACTATATAATACAAGACTAAAAAATTCTAAGCTATAAAAAGTATGAGAAGAAGATTTAACTCTATGTTTGCATAAAAAAGAGAATATAAAATTTTATATTTTTGGATATATGATATTAAAACTCACTGGTATTCCACAATTGCATTAAAATTTAAATATCTAGTTATTAAAAGATACTTATAATGTATACCAATATTGTATCTATAGGATTTCTATATAAAGTTTTTGAAGCTATAAAATATGCACCAAGAAATGATACACTAATCATGTATCAAGTGTCCATATATCAAGCCTTGGAAAAATTCATTGGAAGTGTAATTAATTATATAGTGTATGATCAAGGTAAGAATAAAAGATGTGAAGTTATATAGGCATTTTTAAAATAAATTAAAGGGCAACACTTATGAAAAAAATGAAATGTATAAAATTATATATAATGTTCCACCTATACTTATGTATGTAGACAAAAAAAGCATCAAATAAGGGTAGGAACATATAAACTAAGATAAATAGTCAAAGACAACCACATGGTTATTTGATACTCCAAACAATATTCCTATTTAAACATTGTACAAATTAACTTGTAAACTCACATTCTCCACTGTTATTCAAGTTAAAAATGACATTTATGTTTCTCTCTAGGACTATAGGCTTATTTATTTATTGAGAGCATGAAAAGGAATCATTGACCAAAAATTGATTAATGATTTCTTGAGTCACCTCATCATTTATTGTCAAAAAGTGAAAATATATTACTTTGATCCCCATGATTTATTCTATGGTTTCATCAAAATTCTATATCAACTCTAAATCAATAGTGTTGTTTTGTAATTCATGGAAAATGGAACAATTTTTATCAGATTCAAAGACCTCTACATTACACTTAGACCAATTCAAAGTAAAACATTTTTTTCACAAAATTTTTCTTCATTGTCTATCACCCACCAAAGAGGAAAAGCCCGGTAAAATAAATAATCTATGAGGACTTTTGTTATATTTTCTTTAAACAAAACCCATTTTTGTTTCTCAAAATTCTCCATGTGAAGAATTTCAAACAATGTTGATTTGGTGATTAAATGCCTTGTATAGCCAAGGTATTTCCTGGTCAACAAGGCTTGATTTTTAAGACACAAAGAAAGTGTGTAAGCTATATAATTCACTTATTTTAATATCGATGAAGAATTTAGTATTGGAGTTGGTCTCAATACTAAATGTATAGCCTACTTATGTTTCAAGAATGGAAAGGTTTAGCCCAAAAAGATGTTAAGAATAAGTGATTAAAATTAATTAATTATGCAATAATATGTAACATAGAAATCATTCCTCAAAATCACAGCAATAGAGACATATGGAAGAAAAATTTAGATCTAAGCAAAAATACACACATAACACTGATATAATGTGGTTCACCTAATGTGGGTTACATCCACCAAGAAGATCTCAATAATATTAAAAAAAAGAGTAAAAAAAACTCTAAACAAGAAACCTCTCATAGAGATAATTTTTTCCAGCATGAATTCCCACTAGAATTTTGGAGATGCAAAGCTACACCTCAAAACCAATCACACTAACCACTGAAAGAATGTAGAGCTCAAAACTCAATGTAAAACACAATGAATAATGTGTTAACCCTATCCCATATTAATAATTTTAAAAATCCCTTAAAAAATGAACCATAACCATAAGGATAACAATATCCCCAAAAAATAAGGCACAACATAAGGAAGGTTTCAACCACATAATCCCTTGATTCTCTCAACACCTTTAAATCATACCCACTTCCCAAAAAATTGCCACAAAAAAAGGGAAGTTGTTAAAATTCATCCCACCATTGTAAAAGGTAAATATTTCATGTTAAAATTGTCCCAATATTTTTTTTTTACCTTAGGGGTGTTAAAATGAACTCCATATTTAACAAGCTCCCACTTGGAGTTCATTTTCCCTTGAACAAAATTTAACACTCCTCCATGATCTTTATGAAGGCCAACCAATATTGAACATAACCTCAAATTATCCAATGTGACTACCTTAGTAATCATATCCACAATATTTTGGCTCCTATGTATCTTTTTTAACTTTACCATGTTTTCCTCCAAAGTTGTCCTTATGAAATGATATTTTAATTGTATGTGCTTCATCTTCGAGTGGAAAGAGGAGTTTTTGGTTAAATGTATAGCACTTTGACTATCATTATGTAGTCTCCCAACTTCTTTCTGATGCCCTAAATTATTAAGTAACTATTGTAACCAAATCATCTCCTTATTAGCCTCTGTAGCAGTAACATACTCAACCTCTGTGGTTGATAAAGCCACAACCTTCTGCATTCAATAAATCCAACTAACCATTGTATCCCTGATAGTAAATTGTTTGAATAATGCATATTTAAGCTTACCTAGGGTTAATAGGGTAAGTTATTTATTACCGAGGGTAAAATTTATTTACCTCGGTTAATTTATTTTATTGTTGAGAATTTCTCAACAATATATTTGTTCATAGTATGAGAAAACAAATAGTTTGTTTTCTCTATTTTGTAATCATTACAAATAGTTTGTTAACATGAAACAAACTATTTGTATTATAAATACTTTGCATTATATGAGAAATTAACGAGAGATTATTAAGAGGATATAGAGAAATTTGTGGATTACCACCTATTTTTTAGGTGTGACAAATTTATTTATTCTCTAGAAATATTTGCAGGTTATTTGTTGTGGGTTCTCTCTCCTGGATTGATCCTATGGATCCTGTGTATCTCCTGCTCATTCTTTCATGGTATCAGAGCCTTCCTAAGGTCTCTTGTATTGATGGGGTGTGTCCTGGTTGTCTAGTTGGTAAACAGCACCAGGATCCATTTCCAGTTGGTAAGGCCACACGTGCAAATGCACCCTTAGAGTTGGTTCATAGTGATTTGATGACTTTTCCAACTCGTTCTTTCTCAGGGGCTAAATATGCACTCACATTCATTGATGATTTCACTTGTAAAACTTGGGTATATTTTCTCAAGTTGAAAAGTGAAGTTTTTGAGACTTTTAAGGCCTTCAAAGCCTTTGTTGAAAAACAATCATCTCTTCCTCTTAAGAAGATACGCACTGACAATGGGGGGGAATATGACAGTAATGCTTTCTATGATTTTTGTATTGAGCATGGGATACAACATCATTTCACTGTACCACACACTCCTCAACAAAATGGTGTAGCAGAGAGGAAGAATCCAACATTGAAAGAGATGGCTAATTGTATGATTCACTCTAAAAATTTGGGTCCACAATATTGGGCTGAAGCTGTAAATTGTGCAAACTACATTCAAAACCGTATGCCTCATAAAGCTGTGCAAAATATGACACCAGAAGAAGCTTGGTCTGGGATTAAGCCTGATATTTCAGATTTTTGCATCTTTGGTAGTCAAGCATGGGCATTCATCCTTGATGACAAACGTAAAGCATTGGAGAAGAAAAGCCAACCACTCATTTTTGTTGGTTATTGTGAAGATGTAAAAGCCTACCATCTTTTTGATCCTGTCACACATGATGTGTTGTTTCGACGGGATGTTCAGGTTGATGAGCTACCCACTCCACAGGAGTGTACATCTAGTTCTTCTTCTCCCCCTCCTTCTACTGAGGATAGTGAGGATTTGCTTTCTATTGTTGATGATGATGATGTTGCACTTATTCAGCCACCACAACCATCTTCTTCACCACCTTTGCCTAAATGGGCAAAGAACACTCTACAAGCAGCTGGTTCTTTTGTTGGTGATCCATCTGATTCTCGTCGCACTCACTCACAGACATCTGTGTTGCTCTTTTGGGACAAGCTTGCACAGATGATCCAGTGTTGTTTTCTGAGGCTAATGGTATACCCGAGTGGGATGTTGCTATGTATGATGAGTATTCTTCATTGATGAATAATGATACTTGGGATCTTGTCCCTCTTCCTAAGGGAAGAAAACTTGTAAAATGTAAATGGGTCTATAGGACCAAATATACTGCAGATGGATTAGTAGATAAGTACAAAGCTAGATTAGTAGCTAAGGGTTTTTCACAGGTTGAAGGGGTTGATTACTCTAAGACCTTTGCCCCTGTAGCTAAGATGGATTCTATTTGGCTTGTACTCTCTCTTGTTGCTTCACATTCAAGGTCTATTTTTCAGATGGATGTGAAGAGTGCTTTCTTGCATGGTGATCTCCATGAGGAGATTTATATGGAGCAGCCTCCAGGATTTGTGCAGGACTCATCATTGGTTTGTAGACTCCGTCGTTCTCTTTATGGCCTCAAACAAGCTCCTAGAGCTTGGTATGAGAAGATGGATACTTTTCTTTTGAGTTCTGATTTTATTCGTTGTGATTCAGATCACAATGTATACATCCTGAAGTAAAGTGAGGAGCTTATCATTTTGGTTTTGTATGTTGATGACCTCATCCTCACTAGTAGTTCAGATTCCTTGATACATGACATCAAGGACAAGTTGGCAAATAGGTTTGATATGACAGATCTGGGACTTCTACATTATTTTCTTGGTCTTCAAGTTTTTCAGTCTTCTGAGGGCATTTCTATTGGACAGCAGAAGTATGCGACAGATCTTCTTCATCGATTTGGCATGGTTGATTGTAAGCCTGCACCCACTCCATATCAGTCAGGTATTGTGTTGTCTACCACTTGTATGACTCCTCTTGTTGATTCCACTTTGTATCGGCAACTTGTAGGTAGTCTTTTATACCTGACTCATACCCGTCCCGACATCACATTTGCTATGAACCTTGTCTCTCGATTCTCACATGAGCCTCATGAGAGTCATTGGCAAGCAGCCAAACGTATTTTGTGTTACATTCGGGGCACCACTCACTTTGGTATACATTACACACCACAGAGTTCTACACAGCTTGTTGGATACACTGACTCTGATTGGGCTGGTGATGTTGACACTCGCAAGTCCACTTGTGGATTTGCTTTCACACTTGGTTCAGGTCCAATTGCTTGGGCATGCAAAAAGCAGACTGCTATTGCATTGTCCTCTACTGAGGCTAAGTATCGAGGTGATGTCAAAGCTAGTTAGGAGATACTTTGGCTTCGACAGTTGCTTGGAGAGTTTGGCTTCACACAGTAGGGTCCTACTACTCTTTGGTGTGATAACCAAAGTGCGATTGCTATTTCACGCAATCTTGTTGAGCATCAGTGGACAAAACACATTGAGATTCACATGCACTTCATTCGACATCTTATTCAGGATGGAGTTCTTTCTTTGGAGTTTGTGCCTACAGCGGAGCAGATTGCAGACATCTTCACTAAACCTTTGGCTTCTCCTCGTTATCTTTAGTTGTGAGCGATGCTTGGGGTGAAGGAAGTTGTCCTTGGGGGGGATTTCCCATGAAGTCCTTCCTTCCTTTATTTTTCATATATTTTGATTGGTTTGTACATGGGTACCTTATCAAGCCTAGTAGCCGGGACCCATCCTTGTTTGTCATTCTCCCTATGTTTCGCTTAAGGGAGGGTGTTGGAATAATGCATATTTAAGCTTACCTAGGGTTAATAGGGTAAGTTATTTATTACCGAGGGTAAAATTTATTTACCTCGGTTAATTTATTTTATTGTTGAGAATTTCTCAACAATATATTTGTTCGTAGTATGAGAAAACAAATAGTTTGTTTTCTCTATTTTGTAATCATTACAAATAGTTTGTTAACATGAAACAAACTATTTGTATTATAAATACTTTGCATTATATGAGAAATTAATGAGAGATTATTAAGAGGATATAGAGAAATTTGTGGATTACCACCTATTTTTTAGGTGTGACAAATTTATTTATTCTCTGGAAATATTTGTAGGTTATTTGTTGTGGGTTCTCTCTCCTGGATTGATCCTGTGGATCTTGTGTATCTCCTGCTCATTCTTTCATAAATACATAACCTATCATACTCCTACTATCAACATCCCTGACCATATCCAAGTCTAAATAACCATGCAAAGTGATGTCTAATCCACCAAAGCATAATATTATACCCATGGTTCCTCACAAATATCAAAGAATCCATTTCACTACTTGCTAGTGCTCATAACCTAGATTACACATGTACCTACTTACTACTCCCACTGCATGGGCAATATTTGGCCTAGTAAAAACCATAACATACATTAGGATACCAACCATTGATGAGTAAGGTACCTTGGATATTTTTAGTTTTACTTCTTGTATCTTGGGACACTGCTCCTTTGATAATCTAAAATGGCCTACGAAAGGAGTTTCGACCAGCTTAGCATCTTGCATACTAAACCTTTCCAAAACATTCTTGACATACTCTTCCTAAGATAAGATCAAATTCCTCTCCTTCCTATCCCAAGTTATCCTCATACCAAGGATTTGCTTCACTTCACCCAAATCCTTCATAGAAAAGGAATCACCAAGCTGCTTCTTGAGTACTTGAATCTGTTGCATGTTCTTTCCTAAAACCAACATGTCATCTACATACAAGCATAGGATAACATAATTACCATCCTAAAATATATTTACATACACATAATGGTCAAAATGACACCTAGAGTAACCCTAATCCAACATAAAATTTTCAAACTTTTTATACCATTGTCATGGATCTTGTTTAAGGCCATACAATCTCTTTTTTAGTTTACAACTAATTTACCTTTCCTTTGACCTCATAACCCTATGGTTGCTCCATATATAATTCCTCCTCCAAATCACCAAGAAGGAGTGTAGTCTTCACATCTAATTATTCTAAATGCAAATCCTCTACTACAACTATACCAAGCATAGTTCTAATAGATGTCATTTTAGCAATAGGAAAAAAAAATCTCATCAAAATCAACACCTTACTTCTATGCAAACCCCTTGACCACTAACCGGGCCTTGTACCTTTTCCTTCCAAAATCCTCTTCTTTGATTTTATATACCCACTTATTATACAATGCTCTCTTTCCCTTGGGTAGCTTCACCAAATCCTACATCTAGTTCTCCATGAGAGAACTATGTTCTTCTTCCATGGCTTGCTCCCACTTCTTCCTAGAATTTTCCTGTATTTCTTCCTCAAAACATTATAGTTATCCACTATCAGTAAGTAAAAAATAACTCAAAGATGGGGAAAAATGTTCAATATCTTTTGTTACCCTAAGATACCTTCTTACTATAGGAGTTTGGGGTTCCTATGTAAGAGGTTCTAGAATTGTCTCCTTGGATACTTTACCATTTGTAATATCATCCAACACTGTGTACTATTTTTTTTCCTATTCCTATAACTGATCCTTATACATGAGTTTTTCTTTAAATACAACATCCCTAGATTATAATATTTTCTTGTCTCTAAGAATCCAAACTCAGAAACCAAATTCATACTCACCATAACCAATAAAGGTGCATCTCTTAGACTTAGCTTCTAACTTGGTCCTATCCTTCTTGGGAACATGAAGAAATGCTTCACATCTAAAGACCTTAAGAAAAGAATAATTAACTTTCTTACTAGACCAAGCTTCCTCAGGTATGCCTCTATCTAAAGGAATTGAAGGTCCTCTATTAATTAGATATACCATTGTGCTAATTGATTTTGCCCAAAACATTAGGGGAAACCTTACATGAAACTTCATGCTCCTAGCATGCTCCATAATTATCCTGTTCATCCTCTCTAACACTCCATTTTCCTATGGTGTCCTTAGAATCATTTTTTGCCTATGAATTCCATTCTGTGAACAATAATCATCAAATGCTTTGCTATAATACTAACTTTCATTATCTAACCTGAGACATTTCAACTTGAGACTTGTTTCATTCTCAACTATAGCTTTCCATCTCTTGAATATTTCAAACACATCATATTTCTTCTTAATGCAATAAACCCAAACTTTCCTAGTTACATCATCAATAAATGTAACATAATAATTTAAACCACCAATAGAAGATACCTAAGTTGGCCCCCATACATATGAGTGAACCAAATCCAACGTATTCTCCTTCTTTGTAGGTCCAACCCTCAATAACTTAACTTCATTTTGCTTCCCATACACACAATCATCATAGAAGTCTAAATTAACTTATTTAAATATGGGAAACTTGTCTTTCAAGATCTCCATACCCTTTTGGCTCATATGATTGAGCCCGTAGTGCCAAAAAGTTACATCTCCATCTATAGCAACTAAATTACAGTGATCAACACTACTAGTCAAATTTAAAGTGCCAATTTTCTTACCTATTGCAACCATAATAGCACCCTTGGTAACTTTCTAAGAGTCTGCTAAAAACATCATCAAACATCCCTCACTATCCAATTGCCCCACTGAAATTAAATTCCACCTTAACTATGGGACATGTCTGACATCCTTTAGTATCCATGTGTTCCCATTCTACATCTTCACCTAAACACAACATTTCCCTACTATACTACATGGTTCATCATCACCAAGATAAACATGTCCAAAATCTCCTTGAACATAATCCATAAAATGATGCCTATGTGGGGTGGTATGAAAAGAAGTCCCTGAATCTAATACCCAAGATTCAAAAACATTACCTAAGGAAATAATTAAATCATCCTAATTAATAATACCTATTTTCATATTTACCTCCTTGATCTCTTCATGTTTGGTCTTTTTGTCCCAAATTTTTGAACATTCATTCTTTGTGTGTCCACTTTTCCCATAGTGCCAACACACCATCTTGGTTCTAGAATTAGATATTCACCGACCCTTTAACTTTACATGGTTTCCTTTGCTTCTATCCTTTTGTCTCCCTATAGTCTCCACCATCAAATCATTCCTGAAAGATGATTCAATGGTGTTTTTCCTTCGTATATCCTTGCTAAGTTCACACATATAACATCGTCAAACTTTAAACTTCCCTTAGTAGGGATGACATTACTCACAGCCATAACCAAGCTATCCCAACTATCAGGTAAGGAACACAAAATCAATAAATCCTTAACTTCATCTTAAATTTAATACCAACAAAATTTAGCATACTTGCAACCATATTAAACTTATTCAAATGATCAACTACAGAACCATTTTAAGACATTTTCATAATAAATAACCTTTTCATCAAAAATATTTTATTAAAGGCAGAGGGTTTTTCATGTAACTCCCCTAATTTCTTCATTAGACCAAATGTAGTCATCTCCTCTAAAATATTGAAGGCAACTGAAGAAGCAAGGCACAACCGTATGGATCCTAGTGCTTTCTTATCAAGCAAATTCTAATCTCCCTGATTCATACTTGAAGGTTGTCCTATTTTCCCCATCAAAGGGAGATGAAGATCATTTTGAAACAAGTAATCCTCCATTTTCATCTTCCACAATATGAAATTTTTCCCACTGAATTTTTCAACTCTAGATCTACCATTATCTGCCATAGCTCCCACTCAAGCAAATATCTTTCCCTGTAATTCACCACTTTAGTAAAACCACTAAAGCTAGATCTAATACTAGTTTTTAGGAATAAGTGATTAAATTTAATTAATTATACAATAATATGTAACACAAAAATCATTCTTTAGAATCATATTAGTAGAGACATATGGAATACAAATTTAGATCTAAGCAAAAATACACACAACAACAATATAACGTGGTTCACCCAATGTGGGCTATATCCACCAAGAGGATCTCAATAATATTATAAACAAGAGTAAAAACAACTCTAAACAAGAAAATTCTCACAAAGATAATTTTCTCCAGCCCAATTTAACACCAGAATTCTTGAGATGTAAAGTTGTACCTCAAAACTGATCACACTAACCACAGAAAGAATACATAGCTCAAAACTCAATGCAAAATGCAATGAATAATGTGTTACCCCTCTCCCCTATTTATAATTTTCAAAATATCATTAAAAATGTACCATAACCATAAGGATAACCATATCCCCAAAAAATAAGGCAAAAAATAAGGGAGGTTTCAACCACATAATCCCCTGATTCTCTCAACACCTTTAAATCATACCCACTTCCCAAAAATGTGACACAAAAAAAGGGAAGTGGTTAAAATTCATCCCACCATTGTAAAAGGTAAATATTTCATGTTAGAATTATCTCAATAATTTTATTTTTACCTTAAGGGTGTTAAAATGAACTCCACATTTAACAAAAGAAATTACGCATTCTCTTTATCCAATGCATATAAATGTACACCCCACAATGTCATGACAACACTATACCCTGACATGTCTCTAAGCTAGACCATTATCTTGATATATTTTGATCCATCCCTCCATCATATAGTGGAAGTAGAGGAAATTGACATAATAACACCATTAATATCTACCATATATTCATTATCAATATGTGGGATATCACTTATTTTCTTGAAATGGAATTGACTAATTGATATATTTTATAATTCCTCACAACAATGAATTATTATTGATGTAAACTAAAAAAATATTTCCCATGGATTTTTAAAATGATTGTTTTAATTATTTTCTTCTTTGATCCTTCCATTAGAGAGAATTCAAACTTTGCAAATATGAATTTGTCATGTAATTTCTTAATGTCCTCATTAAAAAATAGTATATGTATTCCCCCCTCACTATCAACAAAATAAAATGTGAATAATTATCCATGGTCTTTTTTATCATCATATTTCACAAGTGTCTTCCCTTTATTAACCAATTTTATTTTTTACAAGTCGATTCTTTAATAGGTGGGATAGTTCATGTGATGTTCTTTTCCATGGTTTACTTATTTAGAGGCACTGGAAAAAAAGGTTGGTTTTAGTATGATACATGGGTTGATGCTGACTTTAGTTAAAGTTGGTGATTACACATGTTTGACATATGCATTGGATTCTTGATTTTTTTGTGTTTGGAGACAATAATTTCTAGGTCCAAGATGTTAATAATCATATATGAAATAAATTTAAAATAAGATATGATAGCAAATGCATGAAAATTTTAAGAATGGTAGGCCCCTTGAGGTGAGTCTTGTGTCTAGAAAATGAATAAAATGTTGATCATTTGATTTACACTTGATCTTTTGAGTAAAAGGTCTATAATTGGTTGTACACCAAATTGATTTGGACTTGGTTTAAGGTAGATTATAATTTACAAGCCTTTGTAACTTACCCTTTGGGGTCAAATAAAGACACCTTCCCGTGCTTATGGCAAGCTAGTCCAGCCATTATATTATGGAACTTATGGAAGGAACATAACTAGATAATATTTGAAGACAAAGTTAACCCCTTTGTGGTGGTGATGGATCAATTTGAACTTTCAATCTTAGAATTAGGTTTTACCCATACTAAACAACATTTTGAAGCTCTTCCATGTGGGATTCACAAATTGTTTTATCTTGGAATTGGTTGAAGGTGCCTCTTGTTAATGGGTTAGCAATGTGTTTGAATACCTCAAGGTAAGAGGTAAAAATGGAGTGAGTGCCTCCCCCTCTAGGACTATTCAAAATGAATTTTGATGGGGTTGTCAAGGGGAATCCAGGGGTATCTAGAGCAAGATGTGTTATTTGATATTGAATAGGTTCATTTATTCAAACCAAATCTAAGAAGCTAGTAGATGGTACTAATAATGAGGTAGAGGTTCAAGATATCATCTTGGTTTTGGATATCTTGACACAATGTGGGATTGAGTCATTATTGAAGGTGACTCATAGATCATTATCTAGGTGACTCACATATCATTATCTAGGTGACTCACAAGTCATTATCTAGGATTTATGGAATAGGAAAGTTAGATCATGGAATATCAAAAACATATTAAGTCATGCCTAGGGATCGTTGGACAAATTTATTTTATAGGAGGCTTCCCATTATTTTTGAGAAGTAAACTCTATGATAGATAGTCTTGCCAATAAAGGAGTGGAATAGATTGAGCAATTAATTGTTGAGAATGATTGGAGGAGTTTTAGCTTCAAAGGGATAATGTCTTAATGATGTGAAGTGGGAAGGTGTAGAATTCATGATGAGCATGGCTCCTTTCATTGGATTTAAATTGGAAATGGTGGGATCATTCTCCACATGTGACATTCTCTCTATAATGGTTTTTTAGAGCTAGTATAATGGACATTGCATTCATTATAGCTTTTTCTCCCTTATCCACACTTCTACCTTTATCTTTTCAGGCCTCTAATATTTTCAATACCATTGATTTCATTCTCTAGGTGGAATTGAGTGAACCCCTATTGTGTGTTTAAGCTACCAAGAGGGAAATGACTTTTGGTGTTTGGGTGATGGACTCAACCCTATAACAAATTTTAATGATTCAATCTGGAAGTGTTATGCATACCATTAAAGAAGTAATTGGCCAAGTTTCCTTGGATACCAACTCTAGGGTGAAGGTAAATTCCATAGTGTCCTTGAATTCATTAGGAACCTTATCTTCATATTGAAAGACAAACAACAAATAATGGTAGTGGAAAGTAAGATCATTCGAACTAGTTTTTAGGTTAATCTGATAGAAGAGGTGGAGGGTTTTTTATGGTGGGTAATGCTAACTCCCCTTCTCAACCCAGAATGATGTAGGGATAATCCCTTTGTGTAATTTTCATGAGTTGGAGGTAAACTATTTAAAAATAGTGCAACACCTAGAATTTCTTCAAAAATGCTTAAAAAATCCCATCCCAGAGGGATGTTTTCTACCAAAGCTTGATTTGAGTGACTTGCATGCCCCATGGCTTTAGTGGTAGTGGCTCTTAGATGGATAAACTCCCCCAAATTCATGGATATAGTTAAATTTATCATAAGTTTATTCAGAGCTCTGCTCTAATAGCCATATGTATCTCTATAATGGAATGGTGTAGGTATAATAGTTTAATGTAGGGTAGTTACGACTCATATGTAGGTCCATTTAGATGCCATAAAATAAATTCTAGGTAGTGGTGGGTCTTAATGAAGAGATGAATGGGTAAGTTGAGGCTCTGTAGGTAGAAGGTCATCATTCCATGTGTTAATGGATCCAAGTGTATTCTGAATGATGTCAAAGTAGGTATATAAGTGAGCTTTAAAGGATGTGGTATGGATCAACTAGATGATGAACAATTAGCTCAAGTGGTTGGTGAAGGATCTCCCTCTAGTGATGATGGCATCCAAGTGGAGATTTTTGATTGGTTTTTAGTTGAGCTTTTAGTCCCTATTGTTTTTTTATTTTTACTTGTTTCATTTTGGTGTTGCCCTTTGGGTTGGTTGGGCTATGACTAGTTATGTGCCTTTTGAGGCTTGTCTTTATGTAGATTTTTTTGTCTTGGTTTTCTTTTTTTCTCGAGTTTAAACCATTTTTATGTAATTGTTGCTTTTATTAATAAATTAGGTGAGGGATCCCCCAACCCTCATATCATATATCAAAATAAAATCATGAAAGATTGCCTATGTTTTATTTTATAGGGAATAAAAATCTCCACTTACATATCATATTTGATAAATTTTCATAGAAATTTGATTATTTGGGTAATGGAGGATTCTTGGATTTATTTTGATCCAACTTGGCCATTGAATTTTTTTTGTAGTAAGGATACTTGTAACACATGTTTTTGCTTATTATCAATCGAATAGGTAAAGTTATAATATTTAAATACATACATATATACATACACATACATTTACACATACACATACACATACACATATACATATATACATACACATAAATACATATACATACATACACATACACATTAAAAAAAGATTGAAAGTCAGAAAATAATTTTAAGAGAACAAACACAAACTAATTATTTTATATATATATATAATTAATAATAATAATAATTATTATTATTATTATTACTATTATTAATAAATAAAAATAACAATCTAAAATGCAGAAGGGGAAAATGATAGGAAGGATACATTGGGAAATAAAGAAAACATGAAACATGTTACTTTGTGATACAATAACTTTAATTAATGATAAAAAAAAATTCATTTTAGTTTTATGGACCAAACACAAGCATGTGCATGATTATTTTTTGTTGTTTTATGATACAATAACTTTAATGAATGATAAAAAAAAAGTTAACATTAAAATTTTATGCACCAAACACAAGCCTGTGCATGATTATTTTTTTATTTATAAAATTTAAAGTTATATCCTAAAGGGAGAAATGAAAAATGAATAAAATTGTAATTGTGTCAAACCATAGAAAATGGCAAGACATGCATGTGCAAGGAGCTTTGTATAAAATGCAAGTGTATTTCATATCATTGTTATCCTTCACATTGAAAAAATGTATGTACTCCATAATTATCTACTATATATTTTAAAATTTGTGAACACTTTATGGGAAAAATAATTTATGAACATTTTAAGGCTTTCATTGAATATCTATTTGTTTGGTTTATTATTTTTTTTCTTTAAAAATATTTATTGCATAGTTGGGGAACTCCTTTACTACTTTCAAAGTTGAAACATAAATTCCTATTTTTTAATTTGTAGACAGTTTCATATTTTCTTGTAACATCCATGTTATGATACACAAGATCGAATCCTATTGAGAGTAGGTCAATAATTTATAATCAAGAAAGATAAATAGAACTCATATTCATTAAGTGTAACTAATTCTTCAACAATTTTTTTAATTTGTGATGTTGTGGGTTTACGCTACTTGTAATGTAAAATTTTGATACCAAATTGTGCCTTGTTAAAAAATTTCCTCTAATGAAGTGTGGTGCAATCAATGTTGTGTTTTGAAGTATCACTTCATATCTTATGCACTTTTTCACACTGCCTATAGCTATGGCATAATATCAATGAGATAAGTATCAATCCGAATACTTGTAAGTATTTCAAAGAATCTACCCTCAATTTTATTGTAATGGTATACAATTTTGATTTTGTGTTATGAAATATAAAAATACATTTACTACTAATATGAGACATGAAAATCCAGTTAATGGGATGGGGTATCTAGAAATAAGGTTCACAAAGTAGAAAATATAATTTGGGCTCTACCCCCTCTAGGATTTTTTAAATTAAATTTTGATGGGGTAGCTTGAGGTAATCTAGGAGCTTTAAGGGCCATTTATATCATTCGTGATTATGTGGGATCGTTAATAAGAACAACATCATTCAAATTATTCGATGGAACTAATACTGAAGTAGAAGCCCAAGCACTATCTTTGGGAATCAAATTGGTGAGGTAATGTGGCATTGAAAAGGTGATTTTAAAAGGGGATTATATGGTTATGATTCAAGATTTTATAAATCAGCATTCCTGCTCTTGGCATATTGAAAACATTTTGAGCAAATCCTAGGATATTCTAAATTCTTTTGCTCAGTGGGGGGTGGCACATTAATTTTAGGAAGAAAATGAGGAATTAGACTTCTTGGATAACCAATTTATCAAGGAGGAAATTGATTTTATTAGTAACAATGTTTGGGAGGCTTGGCCCATGGCCCCCCCGTTACTTCTAATTAATTTTTCTTTAGAGGAGGTCAGCTGAGCCACATTATTTGTTTGAAGTTTTTAATTTGGAAGTTTTAATCATATCTTTGGATGGGGAATTCATGAGGAGATATTTTTTATGTAGAGTCTCATGTCACTTTGAGTTTATTATTTATATGATCATCAGATGATTTATTCATGTGCTTCATTTTGGGGTGAATTTCCATGTTGGATTTAATCACTTGCTATAAGTTTGGAAAATTGGCATAATGGAGATGTACATGAAATTGGACCTCACCAAACCTCTAGTAAGGATAGGATTAGATCATTTTGACATGTCATTTTAAGGTTTTGTGAGTGATGTTAAGATCAAACATGTCTTTGTAGTGTAATCGGGCCAAATTTTGGATGCTAGCAAAGCCTTGGTAAGTTTTTTTACCTTGAAACACCTCATATGGTTAAGGTGAATTCATATTTGGCTTCCCTTTTCCTAGGTAATTTCTTAGTGGTTGTTGAGGATAGAGAGCTGGTGAAAATTATTGCTAAAGGGCTAATTAGGCCCAGATACATAAAAGGTTTAGAGGCTAAAATTTCTAGTTTTCTATCCAAGAGCTCTATTAATGTTCTTTTTTCTGGTAAAAAATGATAAGACTTGTCCCTCTTTTAGTTTTTAGGGATATGGAGGCCCAACTGGTCTCAAATTTTGACTTTGTGGAGAAATTTTAGGAGGTTGTTAGGGCTCTACTACACTCAAGCAAATAGATTTCAATGGTGGATGTGAATGTTATGTGTTCTCTACCTTCATCTCTATGAAATATGATGGCTACACTCTCTTTTGCCCAGGCTCAATACATAACTCATCTTCTTTATAGGGTTTTCAAGGGTGGCAGGGTCATACCACCCCCTACTAGTTTGATTTCTAAGGGAGCTTCACTAGCCAACACTGCATTGGTAGATGAGTACGGGGTTAGTGAGAGTTCAACTCCACATTTACTTTTTAAGGCTATCACATGTGTGTCCATGGGTGTGATAGGGGTAGACTAGTAGGAAGTTATATAGTTGATGTGGCAATCGCCATGTGAAATGATGAACAGGTTGGGATTGTGGAAGATGATGGAAATTGAGAAGCTTCTCCTAGGCTAGTTTAGTTCGACATGCCTTTTTGGTTATTTTTATTATGTGGGTTCTTATTTGGTTCTTTATTTATGCATGGTTCTTTTTTGGTGGATGTATACATATTATCTACTCATGCACTTGAATTACTATGTTATCAATTTTTTAGGTTTTTTATAAACTACCAGGTGTGATGGTTTTGCTTTCTGATTTTTAGAATGCTTTGTACTATAGGTGAGGGTTCCCATTAACCCTTAATTATTTATCAAAAAAATATGAAACATGAGAATTTTTATGTATGACACAATATAGGAATAGTGAAATGATATAATGTAAAAAAAATACAACATATAAAATAGAATATACAAAATAGAATATCACATATAGCCATGGATAGACAAAGATCACCCCAAAAAACTCAACATATTATATTAAAATCATGTTCATTTAGGAAAATTCTAGATTTTTCTTTTTAAAGGTGACCTTCTCATTAGATGATTTTAAAAACTTTATTTCAACACAGACTACCATTCAACTTAGGATGTACTGGTAAAACTTTTTTTTGAACAAATTTATTCTCTCACTTTAATTACTAGCTTAAACAAATATACTTGTACCAAACTACTGAGTTAGAGAAAATTTACCAAATAATTTTCAAAATAAAATCTTCTTTTTATAAATAAATATTAATTATAATGAATAATATATCCTTAAAATAAAAATGACCTATTTAAAAAACTCATAAAAATAGTGAATGATGATCTAATAAACCTTTAATAAATGCATATACAAATACTTATAACATTATAATTATAATATTTCAATCAATTAAAAATATACAAACACCCAAAACCTATTCAATTCAATTTTTGAAAAAAAATGTTAAAAATAGAATGGCCAACATGGTAGACCCACCTTTTCTTTCAAATTGTAAATATCTTATATATCATGTATTAGAAACCATATTATATCTCAAATTAAAAATATTGTTTGTATATATTTTATTTTTTTTTTAAAATATAATTCATTAAATTTTGTTTTTTTATTTATTTTTTCAAAAAAAATCATTTGTTTGATTATATTAAAGGAAATAAATTTTATTTATTTTTAATATTATTTAATATTCTTTATTATTTTCATTTTTTTAAATATTTATCCAAAAAGATTATAAATACATATTAAGATAATGTTATATTGTACAAATATCAAAATTTATGCTTCAAACAATAGGAGCTATTATAATACAATTTTAATGAAGTAAGCAACCCATGTTAATGTACTATTTGTTTTAAAGTATATCATGCTCTTTATATTTATACATAAAAACTTGGAACATATCCGTTGGACATTAGATGCTTAAATGGATTTCAAATATTAAAATATTATATTATTGTTTTGTTATTATCTTTATTTTTATAAAGATAACTTATTAACAATATAATTTAAAACTTTAAGAAATTATAAAATTCAATTACATATGATTTTAAGCATTGCTTCTAAGTGAGGTTAGTAAGAGGTTTAAATAACAATATATTTAAGTGTTAATGTTTTTCCTTAAGTAAAAATCAATTAAAAAAATTCTATGAACAACTCTTATAAAATTTAAAGTACACATCCATTACTAAAGGTATTGAGCATAGATTATTGAGTATTATACCTAAAACAAAGTTTTATATATGAATTTATTATTAAAATATAAAATATATTAAAATAAGATAAAGAATAAATGGATAAATTGTATAAGAAATAAATTAATATGATGTCTATTTTAATTAAGGATCCTTAGTACTTTACTAGCATATGTAAATATTGATTACTAAAATTAAAAAGAATTATAGTTTTTTGAAAAATATAAAACATTTCCTTTTCATAAATTTCTAAAAATATTTTATTATTTCAAATTAAATAAATCTAAATTTATATATATTAAAATTATTATTATATCTATAAATCCTAAAAATATTTTAAAAAGTATCTTATTTATATCTTAAATAGGAAAATAAACAAATTACAATTGTGTCAAACCACATAAAATGCCAAGACATGCATGTGCAAAGAGATTTATAGAAAATGATTTTGAAATTATTTCTCTTAAGAAAACATAATTATACCTCATATCATTGTTATCATTCACATTTAAAAAGCATACATTATTCATATTACTTTATTATATATTTTTGAATTTGTAAAACACCTAGGGGTAAAAATAATTTATGAATATTTTGGAGTTTATATTAAACATTTATTTTATTGCCATAGTATTTATTTTTTAGATTTAAGAATATTTTTGACATGTTTGGGGTTTCCTTTTCTACTTTTGGATTTGAAACATTAATTTCTATTTTTCTCAATTTTTAAGTAGGTTCATACTTTATTGCATCATCTTATTGTCATAAAAAAAAATTAAATTCTATTGAGAGTGGGCCAATAGTTTGGAATCTAAAAAAGGTTAATGGAACTCATGTTCATTAAGTACAATTAAGTTTTAAATATTTATATAATTTGTGATATTGTTGGTTTGGGATGCTTCCAATTTAAAACATGTATGACAAACTATCCAATTAAATATATCTTCTTTCATGAGATGTGATGTAGTCAATGTTGTGTCGTCAAATATATTTTCATTCCTTATACATGTTTTCATGGTTGCCTATAACTAAGGTTCAATAATAACCATATAAATATCAAATCTAATTACATAGAATATTTTAAAGAAGATACCCTAAATAATAATTGAATGGTATATAATTTTAGTTTTATGTTATGAAATATAGATAAACATTTACTATTAACATAAGACAAGCAACATTTTATGTATGACAAAGTATGGGAACAGTGAAATGGTATAATGTAAAATATGTAAACTATAATATATGAAATATAACATAAAATTTAGAAATAGATACACAAAGAGAACATTAAAAAAAAACTCAACATATTATACTAAAATTGTGTACATTTACAAAAAAATTATATGTTTTTAATAAAAGTGATTTTCTTATCAAACGACTTCAAAAATCTCGCCTCAACACAAACTATCATCCAACTTGTAATATATTGATGAGAATTTTAGAAATAAATTCATCCCTTCACATAAATTAGTGGCTTAAATGAAGGAACTTATGCCAAGGTACCGAGTTAGAGAATTCTCACCATACAATTTTCAAATATGATCACTTTTATTTTACAAATACTATTAATTATAAGAAATAAAATATCTTCTAAATAAAAATGTTATTTTTAAAATTATCTTAATAATGATACATGATGACCCAATCATCCTTTAATAAGGTGAATATAAAAATACTTATAACATTATAATCAATTAAATACCTTTAAAAACCCTCACAAGTTTATCCAGCACTCAAAAAATCTATCTTTATTTGGGTAACCAACACATTTTTTTTAATATTTAACACGTTTTAGTATAGATTTTATAATTTGTAGAGAGTGTAGGTCCCACATAGTTTGTGAGTGGTGGTTAAGTTTAGTATAAACACCCATACCCATTCAATTAATCAAATATTAGAAAAAAAAGAAGATAATTATAGAATAACGAACATGTCTAGATCTACTCTTTTCTCAAATTAAAATAATCTAAGTGGGCATCCACTCTCTCAAAGTTATGTAGGAAACAAACCTAGTATTCAATGTTTGACTTGATGTGTCATATATCTAAAGGGATTTATATTTTGGTATATGGTATAACAAACAATCATCCTCACCAAATCTAATTACATCCCTTTCAATAATAATTTACTATTTTAAGTTCAAAATCTCTCTAGATACCCAACATGGGGAGTCAATCAGTTAATACCAGGATCGTGCCCTAAGATATTTAGATGACCTAGATACCCCTTACTCATGCTCCTTAGCTAAAGGAGCTCATTGATTTAGATGTATGCTTACTCACTATTGTAAATGCACTAATATTTTGATAAAAATATAGATTTGCCAACACAAATTATCAATAGGCATAAACTCAGAAATTACATGAAAATAAACTTATCTATTTATTCTCATTGAATGAATAAAATATTTAAACAAGAGGTTCTACATAATGCTCAATTCAAAATTGGAGTTGACAAGCATAATTAAAAAATCCAAATAAATCAAAAATTGCCTAAAGTACATAGAGCTAACTAACCCATGCAATTTATGAGCTTATGCCTATTGATAATTTGTCTTAGTAAGTTTGTGTTTTCATCATCTAGTATCAAATCAAGTTAAAATATTGGAGGTGTAAGAGATGGTGAGATGACAAGGATGAGGATGAATTACTTAGATGAACAAGACTATGCAAGAGCTATAGAGGTAAATGCAACAATTAACTACAATTGTCATAAATCACATATGAAGGCAAGTAGGAGATGAAACTGAGGAATACACAAAATGTGAAGAATAAGTTCAACAAGAAAAGGATCAACATAAACAAATATCATCAATGGAATAAAGGATGGTTCGGTCTTTAGAGGGAAAGAATGAGAGAATCAAGGTTCATGTTTCAGATTATGAAGATAGTTTAAAACTAGAGGAGTTGATAGATTGTATTAACAATATGAAGAAGCTTTTCAAATAGAAAACTCTGAGAAAAGATAAGAAATTAAAGTTTTCATGCATGAAATTGAATATTCATGCAATGATTTGGTAGGATCACCTACAAAAAATATAGAGAAAGGGTAAAGAAAAGATCAACACGTGGATCAAGATGGAGAATAAGCTAAGGGATAAATTTATTCTTATGGATTATGTACAAACTCTATACAAAATATTTCATAACTTAAGTCAAAAATATCATAGAATACAATAATATACATATGATTTTTACAAGATTTCCATACAAGTGGAGTATGCATAGAATACTTTGCATGGATGAGGCTTATCAATTAGCTTTGAAAGTAGAAGAAAAATAAAATAGACATAATTTTAGAAGATCATATAGTATGGGGCCAAGAAGAGGAAAATCCACTCTATTAAGGGGATGAAGTGGGTTAAATACCATTAGAGGTGGGTTTAATCCCATTAGAAGAGAATCATCATGTGGTGTAGAAAGGATAGAAGATAATAGACAAGGTTTTAAATACCAACAAAGAGGAAGAGGATTTCGGAGAGGATGAGACTATGATGGTGCTAATGGGTGGTTCCTAAATAAATTCATGGCTTATGTTTGTTATAAATGTGGAGAAGGACATAGATAATTTGAGTGTCCACACTATCATGAACAAGAAAGGAGGCAACAATATTACCCAAGAGTGAATTTACTTGAGGCTAAGATATAGGAGTAAAATACTAAGGTTATAGTAGCAAATATTGGATAAAATCACATGATGAGGAGAATAATGATTGATCTAAGGAAATAACATGTGCATAATAAGGAAGGTGGTGATGCATGGCTGTGAACATTTTTTTAATAAGGTGTACTTCAGGAGGTAAGATATGTAAAGTAATTATAGATGGTAGTAGTTGTGAAAATATGATTTCTAAAGACATGATTGAGAAACTAGATTTACAATATGAAAAACTTTCTTATCCTTATTGATATCATGGTTTAAAAAAGAGAATGAATTTATAGTAGATAAAAGATGGCTAATCAAATTTTCTATAAGAATAACTTACAAGGATGAGATATGGTGTGATGTTATACCAATGGATGCATGTCATGTGTTATTAGGAAGGCCATGGTAGTTTGATATAAAAGTAGTTCACGATGGAGTAAAGAACACATATAATTTTTGGAAAGGTGGTACAAAGGTAGTTTTATTACCTCTTAAATAAGAAGGGTAGTTTGAAATCATGCTACCCATAAAAGAATTTATCAAAGACATGAAGATGATAAGTTGTTATTTATTAGTAGCAAATAAAAAAGAAACATAAGTGGTACAAATATGACTAGAAGTAATATAATTATCAAAATAATATGCAGATGTTATACCTGATGAGTTATCAGATGGTTTACCACCATAAAGAGACATTCAACATCATATTGATTTGATTCTAGGATCAACTATACCCAATAAAACAACTTATAGGATGATTCCAACAAAACATGCAAAATTGAATAAACCGGTTATTGAATTGGTGAGAAAGATTGTGGTAAGGGAGATCATTAGACTATGTGCAACACCAATATTATTAACTCCAAATAAATATGGGGGATGGAGGATGTTGTGGATAGCAGATAAATCAATACAATTATTATCAAATACATATTTCCTATACCTCATTTAGATGATATTATGGATGTTCTTGTAGGAGCGAATTACTTTACTAAGATTGATCTAAGGAGTGATTACTATTAGTTTTATATTTTTGAGGGAGATGAGTGGAAAAAAACATTCAATACTAGGGATGGATTATATGAGTGGATGGTGATGCCATTCAAGTTATCTATTGTACCTAGCACATTTATGAGTGTGATAAACATAGTGCTAAGGGAATACATTGGTAAGTTTGTGGTGGTTTGTTTTGATGATATTTTAATATTTAGTAAAACTAAAGAAGAGCACTTAAAGCTTTTTAAATTGATATCATATTTTTAAGAAAGGATAATCTCTATGCAAATTTGAAGAAGTGTAGGTTTATGCAAAATAGTTTGGTATTTTTTGAATTTGTAGTTTCAACATATGGTGTAAGAATGGATGAAGAAAAATTAAAGGCAGTTTTTGAGTGGCATATTCCAAAGAGCATCACAGAGGTAAGAATTTTTCATGGTTTATCAAATTCTTACAAAAAGTTCATTAAGAATTTGAGTAGTCTTGTTGTAACAATAACAAATTGCATGAGAGGAAAAGAATTTGTGTGGACAAGGGTAGCAACATAAAACTTTCAATTATTGAAGAAGAAGATTACAGATAAACCTATTTTAGCATTACCAAATTTTAACAAAGTATTTGAAGTGGATTTTGATGCTTCACATGTGGGATTTGGTGTTGTGTTGAGTTAAAAATGAAAGTTAACAACATATTTCAATGAGAATTTAAATGAGGTAAGATATAAATATTCTACATATGATGTTGAATTTTTTGCCATTGTACAAGCATTAAGGCATTAGATGCATTACTTGGTGCCTAAAGAGTTTATCTTATTTACAGATCATGAGGCCTTGAAGTATGTGAACACCCAAAAGAATCTAAATAGTAGACATGCAAAGTGGGTGTCTTTATTATAGGGTATGCATTGAAGAATACATCAATAAATCAGAATTAGGTAGTCGATGCTTTGAGTAGGAGAGTGGATTTATAAACTACTATGGTGAGTGAATTAGTTGGATTTGAAGTTGTTAAGGAAATATATGATAGTGATCGAGACTTTGGAAAGATAGTTGAGTAGTGAAGGAATCCATTATCAGGTTAGATAAGTAGTATTCATGATGAATATCTTATATAAGATGGTTATCTCTTCAAAGGGAGATAATTATGTATTCTTGTTGGTCTCTAAGAGATAATATCATAAGAGAACTAAATAATGGTGGTTTGGTTGGAATTTTTGGTAAGGATAAGATAATAAATTTGGTGGAAGAGAATTATTTTTGGCCAAATATGAAGAGAGATGTGGAAAGGTATGTTTCAAGATGCAAACTAAAATAGCTAAAGCCCATGCACAAAATACAGGGTTGTACATACCATTGTTGATTCCAATAAGACCATGGATAGATTTGAGTTTGGATTTTGTGTTGGGGTTACCAAACACATAGAGTGTTAGAGAGGTAATGATTTGAATTTTTGTGGTTGTAGATAGGTTTTGTAAGATTATTCATTTTATTTTATGTAAGAATACCAATGATGCCACTAGAGTTGTAGAACTATTTTTTAAGGATGTTGTGAGATTGCATGTTGTTCCAAAAACTATTACATCAGATACATACATGAAATTTGTAAGTCATTTTTGGAGGACTTTATGGAATAATATGGAAACTAAGCTACAATTTAATGGTGTATACCACCCAAAAATAGATGGACATACATAAGTTGTAAATAGGAGCTTGGAAAATTTGTTGAGATGCATAGTTGGAGAGAAGGTCAATCAATGGGACTTGGATTTAACACATGCTATGTTTTCTTATAATAATTTAGTGAATAGATAAATAGGAAGATAACCATTTCATATTTTTAATGCAAGAAATCCTATGGGTGTTTTAGATTTGGAACAATTACCAATTTTATAATGAGTTAGTGATGATGTAGAAGCATTTGTAGAGCATAAACAATAGTTGAAAAAAGAAGTGGGAGAAAACTACATGAAATTAATGAAAAGTATAAAGTTATAGAAGATGTCAAAATAAGGTCAAAGTTATTTGAGTAAGGGTATTTAGTGATGGTGTATTTTAGGAAAGAAATATTTTTGAAAGGCACATACAATAAGTTGAATTACAAGAAAATTAGACCATGCATAATTATGAAGAAAATCAATAAAATTGCTCACAAGGTGATTTTACCACATAATTTTGATATCTCACCAGTATTTAATGTTTCATATTTATATGATTTCCATGGAGAATATGGTGAAGGGGAAGAAGATGAAGAATTAAATTGGTAGCAATAGGTACCAAAGAAGAAATAAAAGATAGCACAGGTTCTAGATAAGAAGACAGTGCACACAAGGCAAGAAGTTATAACATGTATTTGGTATAATGGGAAGGATTACAATAGGAAGAAAACACTTGGATTTAATAATGGGACTTGATGAATATTGAAAAGAATAAGTGGCAAGAGTGCATTCTGAGCAACTGATAGGAGCTGACTTGTTTTCAACTAGATGAGAACGATGTGGATTCCAAACTTCTAGAGGCCATAACTTTTGATCCATAACTCTATTTGAGCTCTCGTTCATGCTAAAATAAAAAATTTGAAAATTTAAATTCATCCATAACCCATCTTATTTGGTTAGATATTTTATCAAAACTTTTTAGAGTCCATACATGACCATTTGAGGGTCCAAAAATTCATTTCAATATTTTTTCCAATTTTTTTCTATTTTTAGAAATAATGTATTTTTGTACTAGAACGTGAACTTGAGTTGAAATTAGTCCATTAGGTTAATTTTAGTGTTTAAAATATATGTGTATATTTTTAGGCCCATCCAAGCTTCCATATAAAATTTCTAAAAATCTCAGTTGAAAAATCACTAGAAGATGAAAGTTACTAAAAATATCATTTTTTTAAAAATTGCATGGGTTAGTTAGCTTTAGGTGTTTTATGTAGTTTTTAATTTATTTATATTTTTTAATTATACATGTTAACTCCAATTCTAGGTTGAGATTTATTTAAAGCTTCTTATGTATATCTTTTATTCATTCAATAAGAATCAACAAAGAAGTTTGCTTTCATATAATTTTTCAGTTTATGTTTATTGATAATTTGTCTTAGCAAGTGTGTGTTTTCATTATGTTTATTTCTTAAATATGGAAAGAGATGTCAACATTCTATGTAATTCAATGAGTCCATGTAATGCCTTCAACCATATTAAATTTTTCTTAAAATTATTATCATGTCTCTAGATATTATAATATCTTAAACTAAAGCGATGATAGGGAATAACCAAATATGAAATAAAAAAGGTAAGAAATAAAATATTTGATAGAATCCATCCATATTTTACATAACTCATGGTCCCTCTTCTCATATATATATATATATATATATATATATATATATATATATATATATATGTATATATATGTATATATATATGTATATATATGTATATATATATGTATATATATGTATATATAAGATGTAAATTCTAAACATCTTTGGGAATTTTATGAGGTTATGTGAATTTGAAGGATGAGTTATAGAATAATCATGGTTGTAATTATTTAGTTTAAATCTAAAGGCACAAAAATCAGGTGAAAGAATAAATTCATAAAAAGGAAGTAAGTTTGCTAACAATTTTAAACATTTTACTCAGCAGTACAAATAATTTTACTATTTTTATTTAAAGATGAGTTCAAACACATCTTTGTACAATCATAAATCCTTTTCAAATAAATGCTTTATCATACAACTTTCCATATGTAAATTTTCCTATTGTGGAATCATTTATGTAAATCAACCAAAGACAAACAAGGTCATAAGTGGAATCACTTGTATAAATCAACTAGTGACACACCTATCATAAGTGGAATCACTTGTATAAATCAACCACTGACATACTATGTCATAACTTGTTTCAAAACAAAACCAATTTTATACAATAATTAAAGATTTTATGGAAATTTAAAATATAAAAATTTATAATCCAAACATTGCATTATAAACTTTTATCATAAATTTTGAACAAAAAAATAAAAATAAAAAGATTCGGTATTCTTTTATAACCAATTATAAAATGAGTACTCCTCTACAATCTATTTAAAATGTATAAATTGAATCAATATTTTAAAATTGCAAATTTTGTAAATGGCATCTTTAAATCATGGCTCAAGTTTATTTTTATTAATTTATTTTACTAAAGCAAGGAAAAAATTATGTACTTCATACCCAACACACACTCACTGCATTCTATGAAACCCCAACTGTACAAAAGGCATGTGAGCTATTTGAAATAATGCCTCAAAGAAATGTGTAAATTTTAATGATGGTAATAAATGCATAAGAATAAATATTTAGGTGACAAAATTTAAAAAAATTTTATTTTTAGGGATGTCCATGTTTTATTGGAGAGTTGTTTTCTATGTTATACACTCTTTTAAACATTAACCTTTCTAATAATATATTAACTTATCAAAAAATTTAAAGACAATAAATTATAAATTTTAATTTGTTAAAATTCTTCCAAAATATCAATGACATGTATATATAAATAATAATAATAATAATATCATTTTAAAAAAATTATTGATAAAAGGTAGTTTTTAAAAGGGCCCAAAGCCTTGTACAAAATTTGAGAAAAAATTAATAAGCAATAAAGATACTAATACATAATCCGACTAAAATAACATAAAAGCCTAACCAAAGATAAAATATAAGACAAAAAACCATGGTTATGAGCAAACAATAAACTAAAAACAAACTTTTAGCAATAAAAGTGAAAGATAATATATCATATTTAAGTAGAAATAAAAATATTTAAAAAGATAGATGCTTCCACCTCTTCTTTTAGGAACTTCAGATGATCATTCTCATACTCTAAAACCTATTGTTTAGGTTCATCCTTTTTTCTTTTTTTAAAGTTTGGTTTTGATGAAATTTTCACCATTGCCAAGACTTTCCTTCCTTTTTTTAAATATCCTTTTGAAGCTTGGAAAATTGTTGAATCTTATGAATATTTTCATTGAGAAACTTTCGGTTAGTTTTCATATCAACAATTTTATCTTTCAAATTGAGCAACTCTTTTTTGGTTTTATATAGGTTCTTAGTTAAATTCCATATATCATTGTTGAATGGAATTTTGATTTGGGGGTGGGATTGCTCGTCATTGATCTATTGGTGAATAAGGTATATTTTCATAATTGTAAGAGAAAAATACAAACAACACATACACATACAACACATAATTTTAAGAGAAAAAACACAAATTTAATAATAATAATAATAATAATAATAATAATAATAATAATAATAATAATAATAATAATAATAATAATAATAATAATAATAATAATAATAATAATGATGTGAAAAAATGATAAAGATAGAATGAGCAACCAAAAAAATGAAACATGTTAGTTTGTGACAAAATAACTTTAACTAATGATAAAAGATGTTAAAATCATAATTTTATGCACCAAACACAAACATTTACATGACTATATTCTGTTAACTTGTGATACAATAACTTTAATAAATGATAAAACATGTTAACATTAAAATTTTATACACCAAACACAAACACAAACATATGCATGATTAATTTGATTATTTATAAAATGTAGAGACATATCCTAAATGGAAAAATGAAAAATGAATAACATTGTAATTATGCCAAACCATAGAAAATGGTAAGACATGCATGTGCAAAGAGCTTTGTAAAAAAAGACTTTGAAATGATTTTTTTTAAGAAAATGCAAGTGTATCTCATATCATTGTTATCGTTCACATTGAAAATATGTATGTATTTCATAATTATCTATTATATATTTTTAAATTTGTAAAACACTTATAGAAAAAACTAATTTATGAACATTTTAAGGCTTGCATTAAATATTTGTTTGTTTGTTTGTTTTATTTTAATTTTTTTCTTTTAAGCATATTTATTGTACGGTTGGGGAAATCCATTACTGCCTTTGAATTTGAAACATTAATTTCTATATTTTTTTAGTTTGTAGACAGTTTCATACTTTATTGTAATGTCTATGTTGTGATACACAAGACTGGATCTTATTAAGTAGGCCAATAATATATATTCTATAAAATTATAAAGAACTCATATTTATTAAGTGTAAATAATTATTCAACATTTTTCCAATTTTTGGTGTTGTGGGTTTAGGCTACTTGCAATGTAAAATTTTGATACAGAATTGTGCCTTATTAAAATTTATCCTCTCATGAAATGCAGTGCAATCAATGTTGTGTTGTGAAGTATCTCTTCATTTCTTATGCACTTTTTCACGTTACATATAGTTATGGTGTAATATCAATGAGATTAGTATCAAATCCAACTACTTGTAATTATTTCAAAAAATATACCTTCAATTTAATGTAATGGTATACAATTTTGATTTTGTGTTATGATATGTATATTACTACTAATATGAGACACAAAAAGTTTTATGACACAATATGAGAATAATGAAATGATATAATATATAAAAAATTACAACATATAAAGTATAATATACAAAATATAATATCACATATATCAATATATACACAAAGAGCATACCAAAAAAACTCAACATATTATAGTAAAATCATGTGTATTTGGGAAAATTCTAGATTTTTATTTATAAAGGTGATCTCTTCATTATGTGATTTTAAAAACCTTGTCTCAACATAGACTAGCATCCAACTTAAGATGTATTGGTGAGACTTCTTTCTAAATAAATTCATTCTCTCACCCCAATTACTAGCTTAAATAAATGTATTTATACTAAACTATTGAGTTAGAGAAATTTTACCACACAATTCTCAAAATAAAATCTCTTTTATTTTTCAAATGAATATTAATTATAATGAATAATATATCTTTAAAATAAAAATAACCTATTTAAAAAAATCATAAAAATAGTGAATGATGATCCAATAAACCTTTAATAAATGCATATACAAATACTTATAACATTATAATTATAATATTACATTCAATTAAATATCTACAAACACCCAAACCTATTCAATTCAATATTTGGAAAAAATATGCTAAAAATAGAACGGCCAATATACATAGACCCACCTTATTTTTCAAATTATAAATATCTTATATATCATGTATTATCAACCATATTATATCTCAAATTAAAAATATTATTCATGTATATTTTTATTTTGTTGAATTATAATTCATTAAAATTTGTATTTTTTATTTATTTTTATTTTTTTTAAATATTTTATTTAATTGTACTAAAAATAAATAAATTTTATTTATTTTTTATATTATTTGATAATCTCTATTATTTTCATTTTTTCTAATATTTATCCAAAAAATATATAAATACATATTGAGATAGTGTTATATTATAAAAAATAAAAACTACATATTAAAAAGACCTTTTTTTTATTTATTTATATATATATATATATATATATATATATATATATATATATATATATATATATATATATATATATATATATATATATACATAAACAATAGAAGCTATTATAATACAATTCTAATGAAATAAGAAACCTATTTTAATGTAATATTTATTTTAAAGTATATCATGCTCTTTATATCTATACATACAAACTTGCAACATATCCGTTGGACATTAAATGCTCATATGGATTGCAAATATTAAAATACAGTTTTTTGTTATTTTAATATTTATTCTTATAAAAATCACTTATTAGCAATATCATTTAAAACTTTAATAATATATAAAATTCAATTACATATTTCACATTATTTAAGCATTGCTTCTAAGTGAGGTTGGTAAGAGGCCTAAATAACAATATATTTAAGTCTTAATGTTCTTCCTTAAATAACAACCAATTCAAAAACTTTTCTCTGGATAACTTTTATAGAATTCAAATTGCACGTCTATTACTAAAGGTATTGAGCATTGACTATTATACTTAAAATAAGGTTCTATATATGAGTTTATTACTAAGATATAATATATAGTCAAATAAGATAAGGAATAAATGAGTAAATCAACTAAGAGATAAATGAATGTGATGTCTATCCTAATTAAAGATCCTTGGTACCTTACTAGCATATGTAAATATTGATTGCTAAAATTAAAAAGAATTATAGTTTTTTGAAAAAATATAAAACATTTCCTTTTCATAAATTTATAAAAATATTTTATTATTTCAAACTAAATAAACATAAATTTGTATATATTAAAATTATTACTATATCTTTAAATCTAATAATATTTATAAAAAGTATCTTATTTATATTTTAAAGGAAAAAAAAAAAAAAAAAATTACAATTGTGTCAAATCACATAAAATGTCAAGATATGCATGTGCAAAGAGATTTATAAAAAATGATTTTAAAATTATTTATCTTAAGAAAATGTAATTATACCTCGTATCATTGTTATCATTCACATTTAAAAAGTATACATTATTCATATTATTTTATTATATATTTTTGAATTTTTAAAACACTTACGAGTAAAAATAACTTATGAATATTTTGGAGCCTATACTAAACATCTATTTTCTTGACATAGCATTTCTTTTTTTTTCTTTAAGAATATTTTTGAAATGTTTGGGGTTTCCTTTTCTGAATTTATATTTGAAACTTCAATTTTTATTATTTTCAATTTTTAAACAGGTTCATATTTTATTGCATTATCCATGTTGTCATAGGAAAAAATTAAATCTTCTTGAGAGCAAGCCAATAATTTAGAATCTAGAAAAGGTTAATGGAAATCATGTTCATTAAGTGTAACTAAGTCTTTAACCTTTTTTTAATTTGTAGTGTTTTTGGTTTAAGATGCCTCTAATTTAAAACATGTATGATAAACTATCATATTAAATATCTCTTCTCATGAGATGTTGTGTAGTCAATATTATATTGTCAAGTATATTTTCGTTCCTTATGCATGTTTTCATGGTTGCCTATAGCTAAGGTGCAATAGTAACCATATAAATATCAAGTCCAATTACTTGGAATTTTTTAAATAAGATACCCTCAATAATAATTGAATGATATACAATTTTTATTTTGTGTAATGAAATATAGATAAACATCTACTATTAAGATAAGACAAGAAACATTTTATGTATGACAAAGTATGGGAGTAGTGAAATAATGTAAAACATGTAAACTATAAAATATGAAATAGAACATCACATGTAGCAATAAATACACAAACACCACACACAAAAAAACTCAACTTACTATAGTAAAACTATGTATATTTAGGAAAATTCTATATTTTTCTTAATAAAAGTGATCTCCTCATTTGATGACTTTAAAAATCTCATCTCAACACAGACTACCATCCAAATTGTAATATATTGGTAAGGCTTCATTTTATAAATAAATCCATCCCTTCACATCAATTACTAGCTTAAACGAAGGAACTTATGCCAAGATACAGAGTTAGAGAATTTTCAAATATGATCACTTTTATTTTATAAAAGACTATTAATTATAATAAATAAATTATCTTCTAAACTAAAAATGATCTATTTAAAAATATCGTAATAATAATACATGATGACCCAATCATCCTTTAATAATATGCATATATAAATACTTGTAACATTACAATCAATTAAATACCTTTAAACACCATGGCAATCTTATCCAACACTCACAAACTCTTTGGCTTTATTTGGGCAACCAATCATTTTTTTCAATATTTAGCACTTTTTAGTATAGATTTTATGATTCGTGGAGAGTGTAAATCCCACACAGTTTGTGAGTATTGATTAAGTTTTGTCTAAACACCCATACCCATTCAATTAATAAAATATTATAAAAAAGAAGAAGATAATTATAGAATAACCAACATGTGTAGAACTATGCTTTTCTCAAATTAAAATAATCTAAGTAGGCATCCACTCTCTCAAAGTTATGTAGGGAACAAACTTGGTCTTAAATATTTGACTCTCCATGTCATATATCTAAAGGGATTTGTATGTTGGTATATGGTACAACAAAAAATCATCCTCACAAATCTAACTACATCACTTTTGATAATGCTTTACTATTTTAAGCTAAAAATACCTCTAGATACTTGACACAAAGAGTCAATCGATTAATACCAGGATCATGTCCTGAGTGATTTTAATATCATGGATACCCCTTATTCATGAATGCTTAGCTAAATGAGCTCAATGATTTATATGTTTGCTTACTTAACATTGTAAATTCATTATATGTTTTTATAAACACATAAACTTGCTAAGATAAATTATCAATATGCATAAACTCAAAAACTACATGAAAGTAAAATTCTCTATTGATTCTCATTGAATGAATAAAATACTTAAATAAGAGACTTTAAATAAATATCAACTTAGAATTAGAGTTGACATGTTTAATTAAAAATTATAAATAAATCAAAAAGTACCTAAAACACCTAAAGCTAACTGACCCATGCAATTTTTGAGTTTATGCCTATTGATAATTCATCTTAGCAAGTTTGTGTTTTCATCATATGGTATTAGATAAAGTTATAATCTTGGAGGTCTAAGAGATGGTGATAGGACTGAAATTAATGTCAATAAGACCATTCCAAGCTCAAGATCTGAAGCATTAACAATAAAAGCATCACAAGAAGAGTTGTAAGAGTTACAAATATGATATGCAAAGATAAAGGCAATATCATATAATATCCATTAAATAACTTCTATATGTTACAAATGAGGAGTCTTGCATATATAGGCAAGGACAAACAATAAGTAAGTCAAACTAACTAATGTTGGATAAATCCATAAAAAAACAAACTATAAAATAGATAAAAACTATTTATAGAACCTAGCAAACATGAGAACCAACTCTAACACCCCCCCTCAAGTGAAGATAGGGGTTAAAAATAGCCAAAATAAAAAAGTGGCATATCTACAATATGAGTCCCAATAACAAGTCTTGATTAGGTATTTATGTACAATATATATCCATGAAATGGAGAAAGGAAAAAAAATCCATAGGAACAAAACTCCCCCCCCCCCCCCCCCCCCCCCCCCGGCAAAAAAAAATGATGTAAAAGAAAGAAAATAAGGAAGGAAGGAAGGATTTTGTGTGGAATCTCCCCTAAGGATAACTTTCTTCACCCCATATGAAGATCAGTACTATATATCTTATGTATATGGAAAGGATGTAAGGAACCATCTACATAGGTAGTGAGATAGTCCCAAAAATAATTTTTTCTTCCCATTAATATACCTTCTTCTTGAGTGCTACAAACAATATGTCCCAAAGACACATCACCTATAGAAATATCAATGCCAATAGGAGATATAATACCATGTAAGAGTCTCCCAAGACCCCCATGAGTGTAGCCCATAGAGTGAAGTATGCAAGATATAAATCCAAGAGTATGTTTCTCAAAGTAACTAAGCACATAAGCAAGTGGATCCAAAGTGGGAAAAAAAACAAATGCACTAGCAAGAGTATCAATAAGATCTAAATTAGAATGTGCAACAATAATAGGTTTCTCATTAAAATCACTATCAAAAAACATATCCTCATAAAAAATAGGAGTAAGTGATGAAGGAACAACAACTATGGCACAATAAAAATCACCCTTAAGAATTTGTGATGGTGTCTCATCCATGATCTCCAAAAGTGATGGTGAAGGTGCCAAAACCTCAAGAATCATGTCCTCTCGATCAATGAAATGAATAAGAGTACAAACTATATGAGGAGTAATAGGTACCTCAAGAAAACCATCATCAAAAGATAAGTCATCACTAAAAACTGAAGAAGATTGAATAGTAAGAGGTGTAGGAGGTAATAATGTCTCATGTAGATCACCATCAATAAGTATGTCCTCACAAAATGAAGAGGAATATTGACTCATGTCACTAGTAAAGAGTGAATCCTCACTAAGAGGAGGAGGAGAAGAAAGTGCCAATAGTGCCTCACCCATGTCACTATCAAGACTCAAATATTGAACAACATCAATGTCATCATCAAAATATAAATCCTCATTAACAAGAGGAGAAGGAAATGGAACAGGAGGTGGAGTAAAAGAGGGTGCAAAAGGCTCAAAAGACTCAATATCCTTCTCAAATATGACTACAATATTATCCCAAGCTTATTTTGGTGATGGATCACATGTGACATAGCATTTCAAACTATCTAAAACATGTATGTGAATCAGATGAAGAGCCTCATCTTGATTAGATGCAATCCAAGTAAGATCTTCCTCATCTGTAAAGTGGGGAATGCCATCAAGCATAAAACTCCACATGCCTTTCATCTGTAAGTGTATCCATATTTTGATCTTCCAAATAATGTAGTTGGAGGTGTTTAGGGGCTCAAAGAATCAAGAATCTATTATACAAAAATAAGGATAAAGTCAAGAATAATAACCCTCTCAAAAATAATTCCCCTAGCAATTTAACTTCTCTTGACGAAATTGATGAACACCCCAAAAAAGTGTAAGCCCCCACCACCAAATTTGGCACTTTATAATTTAGTGGTTTTTACAATATAAATGAACCCAATAGATAGATAATCAAAAAACATACAATTTTGAAAAAAACAAAACTCGATTTCAAGTCATGATTCTAAAGTTATAGTCTTTACAAGTTTTCTCATCATTAAAATGGGTCAAATAAGTAAACATGGCACAAAATTAAATACACTAAGGACCAAAAAATGCTTCACCACTTCATGAATCTAGAAAAAATATATTTAAAAAAATATTTCCAAAAAATTCTTTGGCATAAACCAAGCATAGGTTGTCAAAATGGGTGAAATATAGCTTAAGGAAGATTCTTTACAAGATCCAAAAAGACCGTCTGAATGTGTCTTATTGTGACATCTCAAAATGTGGTAAAACTTGATGAAAATGGGTCCTACCTATTATAGGCATAAATTATACCTAACATATTATTCTTTCCAAGAATCAAATCTAAAATTACAGATCATATGACCTCAAACTAGAAGAAAATTGACAAACTATCTAGATGATGAAGACAAATTACTATAGTAATGTTCAAGTTGTATGATTTGATCCAAAATGCTTCTAATGTATATGGTAGGAAATATAGGATTTTTATCTAACTAAAATAGGTTTTAGATCTAAAAAATTAAATTTATACTACCTATGTTAAGAGAAAACTGACCTGGTGGTAGTTATCCACTAGCAGACCAATGAGTTGGTTCTCATGTTTGCTAGATTCTATAGATAGTTTTTGTCTATTTCCTAGTTTGTCTTTTTGTAGATTTGTCCCACATTGGTTAGTTTGAATTATTTATTATTTTTCCTTGCCTATATATGCAAGGATCCTCATTTATAACATATACATGTTATTTTATGGATATTATATGATATGTCTTTTGTATTTACATATCATCTTTGTAACTCTTAAAAAGCTTCTTATGATGATTTTGTTGTTAATTATTCATATATTGGGCTAGGAATGATCTTTTTGACATTTATTTCATGATATTAGAGTATAAAGGATGTACGACTTGATATCTAAATATTCTAATAAATTTTACAGGCAATAAAATTTAGAGTGTTATTCCCTTAATATTTTAAATATGGATTTTGATGCATGCATGGCCTAAAATCATCAAAATACATGCACAAATTGCCTTAAAAAATATCAAAATAAACTTAAACATGGGTCTAAAAAAATAAATACCTAATGGTAAAGCCTAGGATCTGTATGACCTGATAAATAGACAAAAATAAATAGATCTAAGATCTATACAAGGTACCTCCACTCTGCCAACAAGAAATTTTAATAAATGGACAAACACTTATAGCATCAAAATAAAAAATGGATGGCTACAACACCTCCATCTCTAATACCATGGAAGGAATGTAAACAAGATCCTTCCAAGCCCAAGATCTAAAACATTAACAACAAAATAATCATAAAAATAGTTGTAAGAATTGCAAAAATGATATGCAAAGACAAAGACAATATCATTTAATATCCATAAAATAAGTTCTATATGTTACAAATGAGGATCCTTGCATATATAGGTAAGGACAAATAATAAGTAAGTTAAAGTAACCAGTGTGGGATAAATCCACAAAAGTACAAACTAGAAAATAGATAAAAACTATCTATAGAACCTAGCAAACATGAGAACCAACTCTAACAAGGAAAAAGATGAGAATGAATTCTTTAGATAAATAGGACTATGCAAGAGCTATAGAGGCAAGTGCAACAATTAACTACAATGATCATAAATCAAAGATGAAGGTAAACAAGAGATAAAATTGAAGAAGACATAGATTGTAAAGAAGTTCAACAAGAAGATGATCAACAAGAACAACTATCATCAATGGAAGAAAGGATGGTTTGAGCTTTAGATATAAAGATTAAAGGAATGAAGGTTGATATTTTAGATTATAGAGGCAATTTAAAACTAGTGGAGTTGATATATTGGATGAATAGCATGGAGAAGTTTTTTGAATGTAAAACTCTGAGAAAAGACAAGAAAGTAAAGTTTGCATGCATGAAATTGAAGGCTAGTGTAATGATTTGGTAAGATCACCTATAGAAAAAGAGATAAAAAGGGTAAAGATAATATCAACATGTGGATTAAGATGGATAATAATATAAGGGATAAATTTCTTCATGTGGATTATGCACAAACCCTATACAAAATACTTTAGAATTCAAGGCAAAAGGACCACATAATACAAGAGTATATAGATGATTTTTACAAGCTTTCCATATCAGTAGAGCATGATGAAGCCAAAAAATATATGGCTGCAAGGTATGTAAATGGTTTGAATTTTTTTATTCAAGATGAATTGAACATGCATAGAATAATTTACATGGAGGAAGCTTATCAATTAGCTTTGAAAAGAAAAGAAAAATAAAATAGACAAAATTTATAAAGATCATATAGTATTGGGCCAAGAAGAGAACAATCCACTCTAGTAAGGGGATGAAGTGGGTTCAATACCACTAGAGGTGTGTCAGGGGATCTAGCTCTACCAATTAGAGCACAATTGATTACTTTCTTATATGCAATTAAACACGAAATTATACCAGAATGATAAAGTAGCTAGAAACTTGAGACAGCAAAGAATTTGAGAGACAATACACACTCTTGTATTAAATATTACTAGAAGAAAAGACAATAAGGAAGATGCCACTTCTTCCTCCACCTCAAAGGCTTGCCACACCTCAAGACCTTCTTCCCTCTCTCTCTTGCTCAACACAACAACTCTAAAGCCTGAGTTGTTATCCCTCCTTGAATGCTTCAGCTGATCTCCTTGACCTTGCTAGCTTCAATGCTATTACTTGCCTTCTTGATACAATTACAATACATGCCTTATGGGTCTATAAATAAGATCCCATGCTTACAAAAATAGAACTCAAGTTACAATAATTAGACACGCAGCTCGTGACTATAATTAGTCACTTGACATGCAAACACTCGCTTCACTTAACTGACTGTTCGTCAACAACAGTTCTGAAAATACACAGGCGACCGACACCGGTCCCTGCTGGTCTGGTGCTGCCAACATCGGTCGACTCCCTGCCATCGCCGGTCTCCTTCTCCACTGCATCTGACCGACGTCGGTCATACTTCCGACACCGGTGGCTCTGGTTCTTCAGCATCCTTTCTCTTGTGTCTGCAAATAGTTGAAGCTTTTAGCTCCACACCTTAACAATCTCCCACTTGGAGATAAATAGCTGCAACCTGTACCTATACCTGTACCTGTACCTGTACACCATCTATTTAGTTCCTTAGGCTCTGTATCCCTCTTCAACATCACTCTTGAAGACCAACCACCATGCAAACCTGTGATGAAATACCTGTCTCTTATGCCACAAGAATTTTGCTGCTCCCAAATTCTCTATGACATACTTCTGAACCAACTCTACCCTTAGCTCAGAAAACTCCCTGTATATGAAACCCTACAACAAGTAACACAATACAGTAACAGGATAATGTAGCTAATATTATCCAACCTGGTAAAGATAAAATACAATGGTCAAACCTCCATTGTTCTGCAGCCTACTCAAGACCATATACCATAGCCTTCTGTCTCATGTGTCCATCCACTCTCTTCTCTAAAACGGGAATCCATCCCTCTATCCAGTGCTTCCTTCCAGCTGACAACACTACCAACAAATACCTGTTTGGTTCTCCAAGGAATCACACTCCTCATCCATGCCAAGCTCCCACTATTTCTGGATTCTACCTGCATTGCTTCTTCCATCTTCCTAGTTCATGACTATCAATAAGCAATATAAAGAAGGTGAACAACAAATATGAGGTTCACATACCTTCCCTGACCTCCACATGGGTGTTTGAGACTAATTGATTCACCCAACATACGTTCCAGTGATCGATATAGGCCATCTCCCAGTCTGCTCTAGACCGATGTCGGTTCCTTGCACTGAACCTGACTGCCGATGTCGTTTCCCTGGCTGACGTCGGCATCCCTCCTGCCGACGTCGGTCCTTATGACCGATGTCAGACTTCTCCTATCTGACCTACTGACCCTGTTGGTCTGCACATGATCGATGTCGGTATCTGATGACTGACGTCGGGGCCAAGCTATCGACATCGGTGTCTATGTGTTCCTGTAAGTGATGAAATTTTTATCTGCAAGCTCTTCTTGGATCAAACCTCTGTCCATGCTGCCCTGCTTAGATTTATTCAGCCCCTGTGACTGATCTCTGTCCTTCATCTCCTCCATAAACACCAAGGCTTCTTTGTTCCTATCAAAAGCATCAAATTTCCTCTTTCTGCAATGAACTGTATCTGTGCTTTCCAAATTTGAATACATACCTTTTGAGTCAAGAACTTCCATTCCCTTCTTATTCTTGTGACCAAGCCTATTAGGCCACATCTTCAAATCTACACCAGAAGTAGAATCAGTAATACAAGTAAACAGATAAAGAGTATCTACTTTCTTACCTCTTGCTAGAACAAGTGCTCCCTTGGTAACCTTCCAAGAATCCGTTGTGAGGGTTATTATGCATCCCTCATCTCCCAACCTTCCTATAGAAATCAGACTCTGCTTCAAAATTGAAACATGCATGACCTCCTTCAACACCCATGTGTTGTCAATCTGCAATCTCAGCTGCACTTTCCCTTTGCCAACTATCTGACAAGGCGTACCATCCCCTAAATAGAGCACTCCAAAATCTCCCTGTTCATACTCATAAAACAAATCTCTATTTGGGGATGCATGAAAAGATGAACCAGAATCTAAAATCCATGATCCTACCTGACTATCTGAAGAAAGTATGAGAGCATCCTGCATCACAAAATTTGCATCCTTTGCTTCTTCAATACCTGCATGTTGATTCTCTTTATCTCTCAACCAACACTCCTTCTTTGTATGTCCTTTCTTTCCACAAAACCAGCAGGTAATACCTTTGGACTCGGATCTCCTTCCTGACCTTGATTTCCCTTGCTCAACCTTCTCCCCTTGCCTTCCCCTGCTTTCTGAACTTAGAGCATTCCCTGATGATTCACCTGTGCTTCTCCTGCGTATTTATTCATTCAAGATCACACTCACAACATCATCAAATTTTAAGATTTTAGAAGCAGATGCAAAATTACTTACTGCCATAACCAAACCGTCCCAACTTTCAGGCAAAGAACATAAAATCAAGAGAGCCTCTACCTCATCATCAAAAACAATATTGACTGAAGCTAATTGGTTTACCAAACCATGGAAATCACTGAGATGAGTATGTACCGATCCACTTTCCTGCATTTGCAAAGTAAATAGCTGCTTCATAAGATATACCTTATTAGAAGCCAAGGGCTTTTCGTATAAATTCGCCAAGGACTTTATCAACTCTTTCGTTGTCTTGCACTGTGATAAGCTGGAAATCACAGATGATGCAAGGCTCAACCTTATGGAACCGAGAGCCTTCTGATCAAGAACGTTCCATTCTTCATCCTTCATATTTGTGGGCTTGCATGCAACCCCACCCAATGGTAAGTACAAATCCTTCTGATACAGATAGTCCTCAATCTGCATCCTCCAATGTTGATAATTCTTGCCGTTAAACTTCTCCATTTGTAGCGTACTTTCTTCTGCCATTGCTAAACTCCCACTCAATCAAAAAACCCTGTGAATGACCTGTAATCAAAAAACAATACCCTACTTCCTACAAACCGTAGCTCTGATACCACTTGTTAGGGGATCTAGCTCTACCAATTAGAGCACAATTGATTACTTTCTTATATGCAATTAAACACGGAATTATACCAGAATGATAAAGTAGCTAGAAACTTGAGACAACAAAGAATTTGAGAGACAATACACACTCTTGCATTAAATATTACTAGAAGAAAATACAATAAGGAAGATGCCACTTCTTCCTCCAGCTCAAAGGCTTGCCACACCTCAAGACCTTCTTCCCTCTCTCTCTTGCTCAACACAACAACTCTAAAGCCTGAGTTGCTATCCCTCCTTGAATGCTTCAGCTGATCTCCTTGACCTTGCTAGCTTCAATGCTATTACTTGCCTTCTTGATACAATTACAATACATGCCTTATGGGTCTATAAATAAGATCCCATGCTTACAAAAATAGAACTCAAGTTACAATAATTAGACACGGAGCTCGTGACTATAATTAGTCGCTTGACATGCAAACACTCGCTTCACTTAACTGACTGTTCGTCAACAGCAGTTCTGAAAATACACAGGCGACCGATGCCGATCCCTGCTGGTCTGGTGCTACCGACGTCGACCGACTCCCTACCGTCGTCGGTCTCCTTCTCCACTGCATCTGACCGACGTCGGTCATACTGCCGATGCCAGTGGCTCTGGTTCTTCAGCATCCTTTCTCTTGTGTCTGCAAATAGTTGAAGCTTTTAGCTCCACACCTTAACAAGGTGGGTTTAATCCCATTAGAGGATAATTATCACGTGGTGTAAAAAGGACAAAAGATAATAAACAAGGTTTTCAATAACAACAAAGAGGAAGAGTATTTCAGAGAGGATGAGACTATGGTGGTGCTAGAGGGTAGTTCCCAAATCAATGAAAGTCTTATGTTTGTTATAGATGTGGAGAAGAAGGACATATATCATTTGATTTTCCACCCTATCAATAACAATAAAAGAGGCAACAAGATTTCCCAATAGTGAATTTAGTTGAGGCTAAGACATAAGAGAAAAATATTGAGGTTGTAGTAGTAGATATTGGAAAGAAACTCATGATGAGGATAAAAATGATTGCTCTAATGAAATAACTTGTGCATAATAAGGAAGGTGGTGATGCATGGCTACAAAAATATATTTTTTTAATAACGTGTACTTTAAGAGGTAAGATATGTAAAGTAATTATAGATGGTGGTAGTTGTGAAAATATAGTTTATAAAGACATGATTGAGAAACTAGGTTTGTAATGTGAAAAACATATTTATCCTTATCATATTTCATGGTTTAATAAAGGAAATGAATTTAAAATAGATAAAAGGTGCTTAATCAAGTTTTTTATGAGGAAAAAATACAAGGACAAAATATGGTGTCATGTTATACCAATGGATGCATACCATGTGTTATTAGGAAGGCCATGACATTTTGATATAAAACTAATTCATGATGGAGTAAAGAAAAAATATACTTTTTGGAAAGGTGGTACAAAGGTAGTTTTATTTCCTCTTAAAGTAGAATTAAAAGATAAAAGCATGTTATCTATAAAAGGATTGATCAAAGACATGAAGATGATAGGTTGTTTTTATACATCAATAATAAAGAGAGAAGAAACAAAAGTGGTGAAAATACCAATAAAAACATCAAAATTGTTAAAATAATATGTGGATGTTATACCTGATGAGTTACTAGATAGTTTACCACCAAAGAGAAACATTCAACATCATATTGATTTGATTCTAGTGTCAGCGCTACCCAATCAAGTATCTTATAAGATGAGTCCAATAGAACATGCATAATTGAATAAATAAGTTACTAAATTGGTGAGAAAGAGTTTGGTAAGGGATAACATGAGTCCATGTGTAACACCACCATTGTTAACTCCAAATAAATAATGGGGATGGAGGATGTGTGTGGATAGTAGAGCAATTAATAAAAATTACCATTGAATATAGATTTCATATACCTCGTTTAGATGATATAATGGATGTTCTTATAGGAATGAAATACTTTACTAAGATTTATCTAAGGAGTGGTTACTATATGTTTCAGATTTGTGAGAGAGATGAGTGGAAAATAACATTCAATACTAGGGATGGATTATATGAGTGGATGGTGATGCCATTCAAATTATCTAATACACCCAAGACATTTATGAAGGTGATCAACACAGTTCTAGAAGAATTCATTAGTAAGTTTATGCTAGTTTATTTTGATGATACTTTGACACTCAGTAAGAGTAAAGAAGAGAAGTTAAGGTATTTCAGAATGGTATCAAAGTTGTTAAGAAAGGATAAGCTCTATGCATATTTGAAGAAGTGCAAGATTATTTATAATACTTTGGTATTTTTTGGATTTGTAGTTTCAACAAATGGTATAAGAATGAAGGAAGAAAAATTAAAGGAAATTATTGACTGGCCTATTCCAAAGAGCATCATAGAGCTAAGAATTTTTCATGGTTTAACAATTTTTTACAGAAGGTTCATTAATAATTTTAGTAGTCTTGTTTCACCAATAATAAATTACATGAGAGGAAAATAATTTGTGTGGACAAGGGTAACAACATAAAAGTTTAAATTATTGAAGAAGAATATTATATAAAAACTTATTTTAGCATTACCATATTTTAACAAAGTGTTTGAAGTGGATTGTAATGCTTCACATGTCAAAATTGGTGTTGTGTTGAGTTAAGAAGGAAAGCCAGTAACATATTTTAGTAAGAATTTAAATTAGGTCAGACAAAAATATTCTACATATGATGTTGAATTTTTTTCCATTATACATGTATTAAAGCATTGGAGCCATTACTTGGGGCCTAAGAAGTTTATCATATTTACAGATCATGAGGCCTTGAAGTATGTGAAAACTCAAAAGAAGTTAAATAATAGACATGCAAAATGGGTTTCTTTCTTGCAAGGTATGTGTTGAAGAATAAATCAATAAATTAGAATTAGGTAGATAATGCTTTCAGCAAGAGAGTGGAGTTATTAACTACTATGGCCAGTGAAGTAGTTGGATTTGAAGTTGTTAAGGAATTATATGATAGTGATCTAGATTTTAGTAAGATAGTTGAGCAACTCAAGAATCAATTATTAGGTGAGACAGGTAGTATTCATGATGAATATATTATACAAGATGGTTATATCTTCAAAGGGAAATAATTATGTATTATAGTTGGTCTCTAAAAGATAATATCATAAGAGGACTGCACATTGGTGGTTTGGATGGAAATTTTGGTAAGGTCAAGATAATAGCTTTGATGGAGGAGAATCATTTTTAGCCAGAGATGAAAAGAGATGTGGAATATATTGAGTGGCTAAAGGCCATGCAAAAAATACAAGGTTATACATGCCATTATTGGTTCCAAGAGGACCATGGATAGATTTGATCTTAGATTTTGTGTCGAGGTTACCAAACACAAAATGTCAGAGAGGTAATGATTCATTTTTTATTATTGTAGACATGTTTTTTAAGATGATTCATTTTATTTCATGTAAGAAAATTAATTATGCAACTAAAATTATAGAAATATTTTTTAAAGATGTGAGATTTCATGGTGTTCCAAAACCATTACATCAAATATGGACACAAAATTTCTAAGTCATTTTTGGAGGAATTTATGTAATAATATGGTAACTAAGCTACAATTTAGTAGTGCATACCACCCACAAATAAATGGATAGAAATAACTTGTAAACAAGAGCTTGGAAAATTTGTTGAGATACATAGTTGGAGAAAAGCCCAAACAATGAGACTTGGCTTTAACACAGGTAAGTTTAGATATAATAGTTTAGTGAATAGATCAACAATAAGACCACCATTTCATATTGTTTATGGAATAAATCCTATGGGTGTTTTGTTAGGAAAAATTAGCCTTATATGGAATTTGAGTTAATAATTTAAAGTGAATAATTATGTGAGTAATAATTCACTACTTGTTATTTGGGTGGGTTAGTAGAATATATTAGCTAGTTATTATATTATTGTGAGTTATAATAATATTATGTATATAAGTTAGTTTTTAATAATATATGAGAGGTTATAGGTTAGTGAGTATTCATATGGATACAAATAGTTAATTGTGGAGACATGAATCTCCATCATTATACTGAGACTTTCTTATATATGTGTGTAATACCTGAATGAATATGTAGTAGTGTGTACAATATAATATATCAGTTATATTATAGTTTTGTGTGTTATCTCAATTGATTTTATTTTTCCATTGCCTTCATGAGATAAATCTTTTCATAATATCCACTAATCACTAACAATGGTATCATAGAAGTTTATGATCCTAACCAATATGAAAGCAAATTGATTTTTTGAGGGTCAACTGCATTGCACTTTGTCCCTATGAATGAGAGAAAATATTTTGTACAAATATTGTAATATATAATTTGGTTAACTTATTTTACATTTTCATATTTTTAAGGTATTTTTGGTCTTCTAATTTATAACCATTACAAAATATCATGTTGAGTGCATATTCTTGATTTTCATGTGATTTGATCAACTGTGCCAATAACTACCATTATAATTAGTCTTGTGCATCCACCATATCATCAACAGATTTACTTATATTGATTCACCTTCAAGGCATGATATCCTAATGCATATTTGAGTTGAGTGGAAACCTGAAGCGTGTATGTATTATGATCTTCCTATAGTCTGCTCGAGTTATCTTATGACATAGTCAAATTCATCTCCTATGTCTAGATATTGCTCCAAAATAGAGAATCCTCACTTTTATCTAGATAGCTATGGCATAAAATCAAATTAATTCATGATTGGTGGCTAATTAATTGTTTGTGACTTCATAAACCAAAAATAATTTGATTTTGTGCCATAGCTATCTAATTCCCTCTACTCACCTATTTACTGGCTGCACCCAACAGGGGTTCAACATTTAAAATACATATCTCTAAAGTTTGTGTTTGCATAATCAATATTTATTCATGCATTCAATCTTGTTTTAAGTCTAGTTGAGTGCATGTGTCCATTCTATATGGTAAATTTAAAGGTAGATATGAATAATTTATTAGAAATTTATATATTCTATATTTAGTTATTTAGGATGGTTTATTCATAAGTGAGTCCATAGGTAGTATTTTTTGAGTCATAATTTTGTCAATAGTATGTTATTTGAGTATTAAAAAAGTAATATAGTTCAAGTTATCAAATGTGATAAAGCATTTTTAAGTCTAGAGTTTAGTATGTGTGTCAAATTGGTTAATGTCATTAAAATTTAAGTCTAAGATGTCATTTTTATATTATCAAAGGTTGTGGCGTCTTAAAAATGTATGTCAAAAGAGTTGAATGTAAAATATTTTTGTAACGAATGCATTTTTGAATGAACCCAACATCTGTATGAGTGTCAATCTTGTAGGGGGACCCTACTCCATTCAAAATAATGTACATATGAGCTTCAAATATTCATCAACTAAGAAATTAGCTTCTTATGAAGGAGGTTGGAGGCATTGGAGGATGGAGGATATTCAAGCCTCTCATTAGCCACTAACAATGGGGCCACTTTTGCTTTAGTGGCATATATATATTTTTATTTTTCATCACTTGTTTATATGTGTGAAAAATAAGAGGTTTGTTTCCTATTTTTCCACATAGTGTATTACATCAAAAAATTGTTATGGAGATGTAGGAGTGAAATTTGAATAGATGGTTCTTGATGTAGTTACCACATTGTATCCCTCAGTGAATAGTTAATGGCAGATGGTTCTATTCGGAGTTCCCACATCGATTCGATAGATGTGTTCATGATAGTGAATGGTTGATGAGAGGTTGATGTGTTCCTTCTCTACTCTCATTAAGTCATATTAAACATAAATTACCATGTAAGTACTAAGGGGGGAGTGTTAGGAATATTTATCCTCACATGGAAATCAATTTAATATTTTAAAGTGAATAACTACGTGAGTAATAATTCACTAGTTGTTATTTGGGTTAGTAAAATATATTAGTTGATTGTGATATTATTGTGAGTTACAATAATATTATGTATATAGGTTAATTTTTAATAACCTATGAGACATTATAGGTTAGTGAGTATTCATATGGATACAAAGATTTAATTGTGGAAATATGAATCTCCATCATTAGAGGGAGACTTTCTTATATGTGTGTGTAATGCCTGGATGAATATATAATAGTGTGTGAAATATAACATATCATTTATATTATATTTTTTTGTGTTCTCTCAATTAATTTGATTTTTTTGTCATCTTCATGAGATAAATCCTTGAATAAGATCCCCTAATCACTAACATGTTTTAGATTTGGTGTAGTTACCAATTTTAGAATGATTTAGTAATGATGTAGAAGCATTTTCAAAGCATATACAATAGTTGAAAGAAGTGAGGAGAAAAATACACAAAAGTAATGAAAAGTATAAAGTTGCAAAAGATGTCATAAAAAGATAAAAGGTATTAAAATAAAGAGATTTAGTGATAGTGTATTTGAGGAAATAAATATTTCTAAAAGACACATGCAACAAGTTGAATTATAAGAAAATTAGGCCATGAAAAATTGTGAATAAAATCAATGAAAATGCTTATGAGGTGAGTTTATCATAGAATTATGATATCTCACCAAAATTTAATGTTTCATATTTATATGATTTCCATGGAGAAGATAGTGAAGGAGAAGAAGATAAAGAATTAAATTGGTAGCAACAAGTACCAAAAAAGAAGAAAAAAAGATAACACAGGTTTTGGATAAGAATATAATGCACATAAGGCAAGGAAGTTATAACATGTATTTGGTACAATGGAAAAGATTATAATAAGAATAAAACACTTGGATTTTATAATGGGAACTAAAGAATATTGATAAAAATAAATGCCAGGAGTGCAATCAGAGCAACTCATAAGATCTGGGTTGTTTTCAACCAAAGGAAAATGATGTGGAATCCAAACTTTTAGAGGGAATAAATTTTGATTCATAAATTCATTTGAGCTATAATTTATGCTAAAATTACTACCTTGAAAATTTTAATTCAGACATAACCCATACTATTTGGTTAGGGATGTTCTCAAATTAATTTAGAGGCCATACATGACCATATGAGGGTCCAAAAATGCATTTCAATATTTTTTTCAATTTTAAAAAATAGTGGATTTTTGTAATCAGACTTGAACTTTAGTTGGAATTATTCCATTAGGCTAATTTTAGTGTTTAGGATATATGTGGAATTTTTAGGACCATCCAATCTTTCATGCAAAGCTTATAAAAATAGCAGTTGAAAAATCATTAGAAGATGAAAGTTACTAAAAATAGCAATTTTTTAAAAACTGCATGGGTCAATTAGCTTTAGGTGATTTATGTAGTTTTAAATTTATTTGTATTTTTTAATTATGCTTGTCAACTTCAATTTAGAGTTAGCTTTGTTTAAAGCCTCTTATGTAAATCTTTTAATTACTTAATGAGAATCAACAAAGAAGTTTACTTTCATGTAATTTCTCATTTTATGCCTATTGATAATTTATCTTAGTAAGTTTGTGTTTTCATTATGTTTATTTCTAAATTATGGGAAGAGATGTCAACATTATATGTAATTTGGTGATTCCATGTAATGCCTTTGGGCATATCAAAAATTTATTAAAATTATTATCATGTCTCTAATATCTTAATTTAAAATGATGATAGGGAAAAGACAAATATGAAATAAAAAGGTAAGAAATGACATCTTTGACAGAAGCCATCCATATTTTACATAGATTAATGGTCCCTCTTTATATATATATATATATAATTTAAACATTTTTGTGCATTTTCTAAGGTTATGTGAATTTGAAGTATGAGTTCTAGAATAACAATGATTGCAATTGTCCAGTTTAACTCTAAAGGCACAACCATCAGGTGAAATAACAAGGTCATAAAAAGGAAGTAATTTTGCTAATATTTTTTAACCATTTTACTCATCAGCAGAAACAAAAAAACTGATGTGGAATCCAAACTTTTAGAGGGAATAAATTTTGATTCATAAATTCATTTGAGCTATAATTTATGCTAAAATTACTACCTTGAAAATTTTAATTCAGACATAACCCATACTATTTGGTTAGGGATGTTCTCAAATTAATTTAGAGGCCATACATGACCATATGAGGGTCCAAAAATGCATTTCAATATTTTTTTCAATTTTTAGAAATAGTGGATTTTTGTAATCAGACTTGAACTTTAGTTGGAATTATTCCATTAGGGTAATTTTAGTGTTTAGGATATATGTGGAAATTTTTAGGACCATCTAATCTTTCATGCAAAGCTTATAAAAATAACAGTTGAAAAATCACTAGAAGATGAAAGTTATTAAAAATAGCAATTTTTTAAAAACTGCATGGGTCAATTTTCTTTAGGTGATTTATGTAGTTTTAAATTTATTTGTATTTTTTAATTATGCTTGTCAACTTCAATTTAGAGTTAGCTTTGTTTAAAGCCTCTTATGTAAATCTTTTAATTACTTAATGAGAATCAACAAAGAAGTTTACTTTCATGTAATTTCTCATTTTATGCCTATTGATAATTTATCTTAGTAAGTTTGTGTTTTCATTATGTTTATTTCTAAATTATGGGAAGAGATGTCAACATTATATGTAATTTGGTGATTCCATGTAATGCCTTTGGGCATATCAAAAATTCATTAAAATTATTATCATGTCTCTAATATCTTAAATTAAAATGATGATAGGGAAAAGACAAATATGAAATAAAAAGGTAAGAAATGACATCTTTGACAGAAGCCATCCATATTTTACATAGATTAATGGTCCCTCTTTATATATATATATATATATAATTTAAACATTTTTGTGCATTTTCTAAGGTTATGTGAATTTGAAGTATGAGTTCTAGAATAACAATGATTGCAATTGTCCAGTTTAACTCTAAAGGCACAACCATCAGGTGAAATAACAAGGTCATAAAAAGGAAGTAATTTTGCTAATATTTTTTAACCATTTTACTCATCAGCAGAAACAAAAAAACTGATGTGGAATCCAAACTTTTAGAGGGAATAAATTTTGATTCATAAATTCATTTGAGCTATAATTTATGCTAAAATTACTACCTTGAAAATTTTAATTCAGACATAACCCATACTATTTGGTTAGGGATGTTCTCAAATTAATTTAGAGGCCATACATGACCATATGAGGGTCCAAAAATGCATTTCAATATTTTTTTCAATTTTTAGAAATAGTGGATTTTTGTAATCAGACTTGAACTTTAGTTGGAATTATTCCATTAGGTTAATTTTAGTGTTTAGGATATATGTGGAAATTTTTAGGACCATCTAATCTTTCATGCAAAGCTTATAAAAATAACAGTTGAAAAATCACTAGAAGATGAAAGTTATTAAAAATAGCAATTTTTTAAAAACTGCATGGGTCAATTTTCTTTAGGTGATTTATGTAGTTTTAAATTTATTTGTATTTTTTAATTATGCTTGTCAACTTCAATTTAGAGTTAGCTTTGTTTAAAGCCTCTTATGTAAATCTTTTAATTACTTAATGAGAATCAACAAAGAAGTTTACTTTCATGTAATTTCTCATTTTATGCCTATTGATAATTTATCTTAGTAAGTTTGTGTTTTCATTATGTTTATTTCTAAATTATGGGAAGAGATGTCAACATTATATGTAATTTGGTGATTCCATGTAATGCCTTTGGGCATATCAAAAATTCATTAAAATTATTATCATGTCTCTAATATCTTAAATTAAAATGATGATAGGGAAAAGACAAATATGAAATAAAAAGGTAAGAAATGACATCTTTGACAGAAGCCATCCATATTTTACATAGATTAATGGTCCCTCTTTATATATATATATATATATATATATATATATATATATATATATATATATATATATATATATATATATATATATATATATATATATATATATATATATATATATAATTTAAACATTTTTGTGCATTTTCTAAGGTTATGTGAATTTGAAGTATGAGTTCTAGAATAACAATGATTGCAATTGTCCAGTTTAACTCTAAAGGCACAACCATCAGGTGAAATAACAAGGTCATAAAAAGGAAGTAATTTTGCTAATATTTTTTAACCATTTTACTCATCAGCACAAACAAAAAAATGATGTGGAATCCAAACTTTTAGAGGGAATAAATTTTGATTCATAAATTCATTTGAGCTATAATTTATGCTCAAATTACTACCTTGAAAATTTTAATTCAGACATAATCCATACTATTTGGTTAGGGATGTTCTCAAATTAATTTAGAGGCCACACATGACCATATGAGGGTCCAAAAATGCATTTCAATATTTTTTTCAATTTTTAGAAATAGTGGATTTTTGTAATCATACTTGAACTTTAGTTGGAATTATTCCATTAGGTTAATTTAGTGTTTAGGATATATGTGGAAATTTTTAGGACCATCCAATCTTTCATGCAAAGCTTATAAAAATAGCAGTTGAAAAATCACTAGAAGATGAAAGTTACTAAAAATAGCAATTTTTTAAAAACTGCATGGGTCAATTAGCTTTAGGTGATTTATGTAGTTTTTAATTTATTTGTATTTTTTAATTATGCTTGTCAACTTCAATTTAGAGTTAGCTTTGTTTAAAGCCTCTTATGTAAATCTTTTAATTACTTAATGAGAATCAACAAAGAAGTTTACTTTCATGTAATTTCTCATTTTATGCCCATTGATAATTTATCTTAGTAAGTTTGTGTTTTCATTATGTTTATTTCTAAATTATGGGAAGAGATGTCAACATTATATGTAATTTGGTGATTCCATGTAATGCCTTTGGGCATATCAAAAATTCATTAAAATTATTATCATGTCTCTAATATCTTAAATTAAAATGATGATAGGTAAAAGACAAATATGAAATAAAAAGGTAAGAAATGACATCTTTGACAGAAGCCATCCATATTTTACATAGATTAATGGTCCCTCTTATGTGTGTGTGTGTGTGTGTGTGTAAATAAGATGTAAAATTTAAACATTTTTGTGCATTTTCTAAGGTTATGTGAATTTGAAGTATGAGTTCTAGAATAACAATGATTGCAATTGTCCAGTTTAACTCTAAAGGCACAACCATCAAGTGAAATAACAAGGTCATAAAAAGGAAGTAATTTTGCTAATATTTTTTAACCATTTTACTCATCAGCACAAATAATTCTATTATTTTTATTAAAATATGAGCTCAAACACATCTTTGTACAATCATAAATCTTCTTCAAATAAATGCTTTATTATACAATTTTCAATGTGTAAATTTTCCTATTGTGGAATCACTTATATAAATCAACCAGTGACACACACAATCATAAGTGTAATCACTTGTATAAATCAACTAGTGACACACCTATCATAAGTGGAATCACTTGTATAAATTAACCACTGACACACTATGTCATAACTTGATTCAAAACAAAACCAATTTTATACAACAATTAATAAGGTTTTAATTAAAATTTAAAATATAAGAATTTATAATTTAAACATTGTAAACCTTTACCATAAATTTTGAGCTAAAAAAATAAAAATATTTAGTATTCTTTTATAGTTAATGATATAATTAAGACTCCTCTACAATCTATTTAAAATAGATAAATTGAGTCAATATTTAATAATCTCAAATTTTGTAGATGGCATATTTAAATCATGGCTCAAATTCATTTTCGTTAATTTATTTTGTTAAATCAAGGAAAAAATCATGTACTTCATACACAACACACAATCACTGCATTCTATAAAATCCTAACTATGCAAAAGGTAGGTGAACTATTTTAAATAATGCCTCAAAGAAATATGGTTTTATAGATTTTAATGATGGTAATAAATGCATAAATGTTTAAAAATTTAATTAACAAAAGAATAAATATTTAGGGTGATAAAAAGTTTTAGTTTTTTTTTTTTTTTTTTTTTTTTTTTTAAATAAACTTTTAAGGATGCCCATATTTTATTGGAGAGTTATTTTCTATGTTCTACACTCTTTTAAACTGTTATCTATCTCACCACAAAAGAGTGAATTCTCATTGATTAGATTTTTCAATAGGGTTTACATTTCCAATATTAACCTTTCTAACAATATATTAATTTATCAAAATTTTCAAAGACAATAAATTATAAATTTTAATTTGTTAACATTCATTTAAAATATCAGTAACATGTACACAAATAATAATAATAATTACATTTAAAAATTATTATTAGTAAAAGGTAGGTTTTTGAAAGAGCCCAAACCCTTGTACAAAACATGAGAAAAAATAAATAAACAACAAGGGTACTAATACCCAACACGAGTAGGGTAACACAAAATCCCAACCAGAGATAAAACATTAAACAAATAACTAAAGCTATAAGGAAATAACAAACTAACAACAAAATTTTAGCAACAAATTAGGATTAAGTAGAGAAAAGATTGTTCAAGGAGATAGATGCTTCCCACTCTTATTTTAGGAATTTGAGATGATCATTCTCATACTCTATAAACCTATTTTTTAGCTTCATCCTTTTTATTTTTTATGAAGTATGGCTGTGATGAAGGCTCCATAATTGCCAATATTTTCTTCCCTTTTTTACATATCCTTTTAAAGCTTGGAAATGTTAAGAGCACAATTTTCAATGGTTATCATACTGAATTTTTGAATCTTATGAATATTCTCATTGATAAGCTTTTGGTTAGTTTCCATATTAGCCATTTTTTCTTTCAAATTGGATAACTCTTTTTTGGTTTCATATAGGTTCCTAGTTAAATTTTATATATCATTGTTGAATGGGATTTTGATTCGGGGATGGGATTGCCATCCATTAATGTATTGGGGAATAAGGTATATTTTTGTTTGGAGATTACCATTATCCATCACGAACCACTTGAGGATAAAGTTGTGAATATTTTAGTCCTTCTCTAAACATTTCACTCTATTATGGAGTTTAATAAGGGTTTCATCATCTTTTTTGTCGTTAATGGGAAGCTTACTATTATTAATCATATAAATTTGATTAACCTTATAGGAAACATTAGTATCTTTATCCATATGTAAGGTATCAATATTTATCTCCACCATCACCTATTTTGTATGAGGGAACTTATCAACAATACCACAATCATAATTTGGCTTAGAATCTTTCATAGGAGATGGACCAATGCCATCTCAAGGAACTAGTTTATCTTTACCTTTTGAAAAATTAACCTTTGGTTTAAAAAACATAGACTCCTTTGGGGTTTAATGAATTTTTATAATAATAATCTTACGATAAGGTCTATTATATTGATCAATAACACTACTAGGATGTGAGATTGAGGGAACCCCCTATACATTCTCCACAAGAGAAACTTCAGGGATAGGAATTGATGTGTAAAATTGTGAATTATCCTCACAGAATGATATAATAATAAGACCTTGATGGAGAGGGAAAAATAAATTTCCAAAACAAAATTTTCTAATAATGTGATAAGGTAAAAGGGGATGCTTACCGATTTGTTATGCCTGAAATGATTGAGAAGATTGAAATAGTAAGAAAAGGCACACTAGAATTTGCCTTCCAAAGTGATATATCTCAACTCAATCCAAACCCTATCTTCCCCCATTTTATTAATTATATAAGCTTAATAATTACCAAATTGAATGGTAGCATGGATAAAAGTAGTATAATTTACATTAGAGAAAGCTCAAAACTTCTCATATTGAAACTCGTGAGGAGTGAAGGATGCAACACTGTCATGATTGTTGTAGAGTTTGATAATCAAATGGAAAAGATAGTTCACATGCTTAGGGATCCATAAAAAACATTGTCTCCTCCCATTTTATTAACTATATAAACTTAAAAATTAGTGAAATGAATTTTATCATGGAGAAAATTAGTATAATTTACATTAGATAAATATCAAAACATCTCATATTGAAACCTATGACGAGTGAATGATGCAATAATGTCATGATTGTCTTAGAGTTTGATAATAAAATGGAAGGGATATTTCACATGATTAAGACACCATCCAAAGTGTTATGATCTTTTAGGAATTCCATTACAACATTTAAACATGATATATGGCCGAATAACTTATCGTAAAATGTATTCCTCCTTGAGAAGTGTCAATGGGAAATTTTGAAATAAACCTCATGAAAACAATGACACCTTGAAGGTTCCAATTGAAAAAAGAGATTAAATACCTAATACTAAGAAGAATCAATATGAAATTTGGTTTTATTTATGTGGGTTTTATGCACACTATAAAAAAAAAATATGAGGTATCCTAAAATGTTTTAGGATCAGTGAAGGGATTTCACTCCAAAGCACGAGTTACAGGATATTCAATTTTATAATAACATATAGGTGAAATAGTGATGAGCAAAGTAGATGATTAACCATAGATTGTTACACTATGGATGAGCATAGATCTACTTGAGATGGGTGGAAGGATGATGATTCTAACTAAGGTGGGTAGGGATATCAAAAGAAACTCAAAAAGAGGGAAAGGAAAGACAAAAGAAGTCTGTGAACCATAGAAAATGAGACACTTCAAGACCAATACTTGAACGTAGGTAGGATAAGAAATCAAAAGACAAACATCTAATGTGAGTTGCTATAAGACACTAACAAACCAAATGTAGTTAGGAGTCAAAGGGAATAAAACACAATAAACTTAAACATGCATAACCAAAGGTTATTACATTTGTCAAATTGTTATTGCACATTTACAAGGGGGTATTATAATCAACATGCAAAAGGCATTCAGATAATCTATAGCTTAAAATGAATAACTATATTATAAATAAAACTCATGTAAAATAAAAATAACTAAGACACTAGAATGACATCACATCTTACAAAATCCATAGAATTGGAGAAGAATAAATATTTGCACATCAAGATCACATTAGCATAACTTCTCAGAATTTCCTATTAATCTCAATAGCCAAAATTATCCTCCATGTGAAATATGAGGATACAAATATATATAGGCTTTTAATGGGGAAGGATTCATCTCTTAATAAAATTATAATAATAAAATTACAAAAAATAGCACCATATGCTAATCTCATGCAAAGTATGCGTGTACAATATTGATCGCTCAAAATAGAATTCCAAGTCTAGAAAATAATATATACATGCAAAAGATCATAATCAAGGCTTCAACGTAGTCATAACATGAAAGTATACATTATACTTAAAAAGTGTTAACATGGCATTATTGGAAGATGATGACTATTAGATAGCCAATGTAGGAGCTGACATGGATGGAACTAGAATTATACTTGAAGTAGTTACTAATGTAGTTGTAATAGTAGTGACTAGAAGTGGTATTTAAATAGGAATAATTTGTGTATGCATTAGTGTATACCTGGGAAGTTGAGTATTCTAAGGTAAATTAGATACCATCCCTAGCACTAAAGTTGATTTCTTGGCCACTTCCATCTCCATGTATAGTGAATGGCTTATATGAAAGTCTATGTCAATGGTTTCAAAATCAAGCAATGGATTTTCGAACAAGTGTGGAAGTTTGTTCATCATCTTCTTATGGGTTCCTAGTGTGGATTTGACCTTAACATTTAAGGCCTCAGTTATTGTGACCTTATTCCGTCCAAAATTGACTAGATGCATTATTTCATCATTAGTTATGTAGATAATGCCATCTATCTTAGCTCTAAATCTATCAATTATTATTCGTAAAAGATTTTCAAAAATAGGCGAGAGACCAATTTCCCCTACTATGTATTTATTTGAGTGACTCTCAAGTCTATCAAGATAGTGACTTCCTCTCTTTCCTAATTTACAAATTAATGAACAAGGGTTCACATCTCCTGGTGCCACTCAAGTAAACTATCTCTTTTTGCATCTATGAAATTCTAGGCCCATGCAACTTCAATTGTAGTTATTAGATTGAAATGAGTATAAAATTTATTCCTTGTTACTTTATCAAGGAAATGAAGCTTACCATCAATATATTTTACTTTATTAAACAATTTTAGAACATCTCCCCATTTGGGTTTAAAAGTGTCATTTATAGACCATATTGACTCAATGGTGTCAAAAAAATTCCTCGTTATCCCCTATAAACTATCCACTATCTCCTTTGGGGTCTAGACGACGCTGATCTTTGGATGCTTTTATAATTCTTGATCAAAACTTCTAAAAATTTCCTTTATAACTCTCTTTATTGAATTTACAAAACTATAAGGATCTTCCCTGATTCTATCAAGCTCTGAAGGCTCCAACTTCCTTTTCTTTATTAGAGAGAAGATATCTTCTCTCAGATCCAGTTTTATCTATTGAATCTCAATAACTACAATCTTCCTCTTGAATTTTATCAGAGTATTAGTATGCCCATCAAAATGTAAATTAACTATAGGTTGCTTAGTTATCACCAATTTTTGCCTCCATGTCTCTTCCTCTTGCTCTAGTTGCTTGATCCATGAAAGAATATTCAAGGCAACTGGTTGCTCTTTTTATTTTGTACGCTGTACTAATTGTGTTGGTTGATTTTGAGTGATAGAAAAGGATGACCCTAGTGGTAAAATATCCATGGGTGAAGATGTCCCTATTGTAGGAAAAGAGTTATTACTTTCCTCTAACCAGTAACCTACATTTGGACTAGTGTGTCAATTACGTATTTAGCTTTCCCTATCTCTTTGCCAACTGAGACTATTTTGAGAGTCTAACTAAGTGGCCTAGCCAATAGGCATCTCTATTTATGTGTTCATCCTTGGAGGAGTGGATAGCATGGTAAAAATGGAGGTAGATATCAAGTTTTCAAAATGTACCCCTATGCTAGGCCTAAAGGACTGAGGATTGGTTCCACTAAAAAATGAATAGGTCACCAAGGTGTTTAAAATATTTTGTAAATAGTCAGTAATATAGATATAAACAACCACAACATTCATAGTAATAATGGCCATGTATTCTATCACAATAGGCTAGCATGTGGTAGGAAAAATGGGTAATGTGGAAGCATGGCTAGTTATTGGACCCATAAAATATAAAAAATGTAAAGAATTGTTACACTAATAGTTATTGTAGAAATTAAAGGAGTGGTCAAAGAATGTGGACTTAGAGGACTTAAATTTAAAGGATGGGTAGTTGGAGTGCTATTTGATATAGTGGTTGGATGTGGAGAGCTTGGAGGTGTACTTAGGGATGGCCCCTGATCTATAGTTTACAATTTTTATTATGCCTCACCCTCTTCATCTGATAATAATTCAATAGTAACTGGGCTACCATCTCCTTTGTTGACTTTTTTAGATTCAACTATCAATTCAATTCCCCCTAACTGAGTGATTTCCTTAGATAACAACTCATCTTCCTCATCTAATTTAGTTGTTTCACTAATTGACCAAGATTATTCAATATCATTCCCTAATAGGATTTCATCTTTAGTTTTTCATATTTTAGGCCTTGATAAGAATTCATCTTTAGTTTTTCTTCTTCTATCTTCTTCATCACTATCATAAACTATGATAGGGTATGATCTTGTTGTACCCCTTCTTCTACTCTCCCTATCTTTAGGAAATTTTGCATGTTCCTCTTTCATTTACACCTTTTGGGGAGAAATAGGTGGGGTCTTGGGCTTCCTTGTATAGGTGAGTATTATTTTAGAAATAATAGAGGCTAGCCTAGTAAGAGGTGAAGTAGACAATGAAAAAAAGCTGATTGTAGGTGATGATGGGGTGACAAGAGTTGTTACTATTGGAATAATGATGGGTGGTGAAGTGGGCTGACTATTAGGTTAAGTTATTGGTAGTGGTTGTGTCAAAGAAAAAGAAGTAACATGCACACAAGATATAAATGAAGGAAGAGTTACATGTTATGTAATAGTCAATGTAGGTAAGGGTAACATGGAAAATATATTAGCTACTCTATTGGGACTTGTAGGCCTTTCTTCTTCAGCTATACACTATGGAGAGGCAGTAGTAACTATGTGTGTAGGAGAAGTTAGAGGATTCCAAGCTCTCTTTTTAGTATGAGTTACCCCAGATGATCCATCTTCTTATTGTATTTCCTCTTTTGTCTGAGGAAGGGGCCATAAATGGGTTTGGAAACACATTCCTACTTCTCAATCTTTTTGGTATCCTCTTTAATGATAGTAGGATAATATTAGATCCTTTTAACCATAATCATAGATATGTTGGCTCTGTGCATCTTAATATCCACCACAAAATCATCTTCAACATGTATAAAAATGTTGTCATGATCATAGGCCTTGTGCCCATAGTTGATCTTGATTTTATTTTCATATTTCTTGAGGTGTGCTTTGATAGGAATTCCCTCTATGGTCCCACTACCTATAGGATGCCCATTTGAATCCATAATGTACTCTAATTTTCCCAACAATTTACAGGTGTTCCCACCTTATGTATTTTTTTATACCCATATTGAGAGGGGTGGGTGGATAACTGCCTACTTTGTTTTCCTTTGCTCTGTGTCAACACTCTTTGCCAGCTGAGCAGTAATTTCCCACTCAACCACTTTATATGGCACAATCCTTGGTAGGTATAAGGGGTATGCCCTAATAACTTATCTTTTTATTATTTTTCACTTTGGGTATAAAAAATAATCACCCATTTTTTTAATAGATTTATTTATTTAATCAGGCAACCTAGGCATATTATTTTCATAAATTCCCTAATAGACTATAGGGTAAAAGGTTTCAGTCATCCTCTTCATGTTTTTCCAGAATCTATAGATATGGAGAATGTTAAATTTATCACATATCTTGTTTTGAATATATTATATGGATGGTTTCCAGGGTTCCTGAGTTAGTGCATGGATATTTGTAGTTATAGAATCTACTGTGTATGACATCATGTAGAAGTTACCATCCAATAAACTTATAGGTTTGTTGATTATGAGAGTCAAGTTGGAATAATGATCTCTCTAATTGATATGACCTTCTTAGATGTCATAATCAAGTCCAACAAAGGGACCCATATCTCATTAACATATGCAATGGTTGAAAAACCATATATCCTATTTGAAATGGCCATAGTAATTCTTTCCCCTTGCCTAAATACAATGATAGGAATGTCAAAGGTGGGTTCCTAGACTACAAAACTACTTAGGTTACCAGCCCATTTTTACAACTTGTTTCTAATGCTATTTTTGAGAAACCATATGTTGACCATATCTTGCTTGTATGAAATATTAGGCATTAAAAGTCTATAGTACTTCTTAAAGGCATTATCATTGATATGTGCAACTAGTGTTTTGATTAGCCTAAAGTGAAGTATCTTTTCAAAAATGTTACCATTCATAAATAAATCAAACAAGATGTATATACATGGCATTACCTTGGGCTTGGCCACTACATTGTGGAGACCCATTGCTTTGATGGCTAGTAGGTCATCATGTATCTCTATGTGAATATGGATAGTTGGTCATCAACTTTGTAAGTCTTGGTTGCCTCAATTACATCCCAAATGCTAGAATAATGTCTAAATTCATGGTTCAGGTCTATAAAATCAAAGGTTGTATCTATGAATTTAATAGACCTTAAATAGAGTATGCAAAAAGAACTAGAATGTGAGTCGTGGCTACCATTGAATTTTTGGTTTGAAAATATTTTTCTATTTGGAAAGTTAAAAATATCTTCATCATGAGAGAGCTCTAGGTTTGTAATGAGCACATGGATATTTGAAAGCAATGTAATTAACTAGATTTAGAAATTTGAAATATATGTCTTTAGTTGCATCTACTTTGAGAATTCAATGCATTAATTGATTACTTCATACAAATTAATGGTTAAAATGACTTTGGTTACTTTTATTTGCCTAGTCTCTTCATTTGAAATTCATAAAAAACAACTTATGTGACCTTTTTAATGCCATGTGGTTTTTTCTGCATGTTTCTAGATGCTTAGTGATCTTAAAATGACAAATATTTATTTTTCACTCTTTTGGACCTAGAAATGGTATCTTCAATATTTTCTTACATGGCTTGGGAGGACACATGTTTGTGTTTCATAGTTCTATTGGTGGATAAAGTGTGATCTAGTGTACTTTGATTTTTAGGGACAAAGATCAATGGGATGGTGACATGTGGATGCCTCTCAAATATCCTCTCACCCTAAAGTACCCATACAAGGGTCCATGATGACATCACCTTCAAGTTAGTGGGATGGTGACATGTGGATGGCTCTCAATGATCAACTTACTCGAGATCGTACAAGGTTACATGATGATGTCACCTCCATGTTAGCTAAATAGTGACACAGGAATGGTTCTCGATGATCTACTTGTCTATAAGTATCTTTACGAGGGTCCATGATGATGTTACCTCTCGGTTAGTGGAATGGTGACACATGGATGACTCTCGATGATCCACTCACATGAAAGCATCTGTACCTATAATTTTATTGATGTCACCTCTAGGAGGTTGGGTGACCTATACTTTCAACTTAGAGCCTTGGATGAGCAAAAATATTACCATGTGAAAAGGGTGAAATCTAAGATGCTACAATAAATACCTAAGTATAAAATAACCTATTTAAAATGTGACAACAACAAATAACCCACTAAATAGGATAACACATCAGTCTGGTTAGCTATTCAAATCATAAATTTAAAACCCAATATTAGGCACTTAAAGTAAATTAAAGGAAAATAATGAATCATAGTGTGGCTTGAATAAATCTATGATTCCATTTTGTCTTTGAAAATACCCTGCAAACCATGAGATGAAACATGTGGATTGTGTTAAGCAAATAACTAGAAACCAAGATTGTCAAATGAATTTATTAAGCATTAGATAAATTATTTGAACTCATTTTTTTCAAACTTATGTATCATAGAATTCTTCTTTATAATAACTCAAAAGGATGTTCAATTAATATCGGACCCCTATTTAATTTTTTTAAAAGGGGTGTGTGTGTGTTAGGGCACAAAAATGGTGACTCATATGGGAAAATACTCCTAAGTATTTTGAGCACCCATAAGTTTAGTAATGCCTCATGACAAAGCTTAATATCCACAAATAAATAACAAGCAAACAAAACTTTGAAATATAATCTTACTTACCCATGCAACATACTAACCCTTTGTATTCCTTTGATTTGTGTGTGTGATCTAGTGAAATCAATTCTGCTTGGTTATGAAATATTTTAGTAGAGACCTGAATAAACACTATAGATTTCATTTTAAATCATGATTTTGTACCCAAATAGTAAGGGAGGCCTAGACATTTCTCTAATTCCATCTAGACATCCATATCCTTGACAGAGATACCTCTAATTCCATACAAAGCCTTGATCTACTACCAATCAGGCATCCATAGTCCCAGTAGAAATTTTTTGAATCATCCATCTCCTATCAGTTCATATGATTTTATTTTTTTCTAAACATAGATAGAGGAAGGGTTGGGAACCACCATTGGTTGGGTTTTATATATATATATATATATATATATATATATATATATATATCATTTTGATCAATACGTCCATGTTAGTGTGTCTCTAATTCTATGTTTATCATTCTCATCCAAGTTCTATCATGAAACAATGTAATTAATACTTAGAAATAGAAAGTATTTATAAAATTTACATGAGTATATCAGAGTAAATCCTATAAGTTCAGTAAACCTATTCGACCTAAGTAGAACCTAACTCAATCACAATACATCTCTCAATCTCAAATATTCTAGTACCACTAGAATAAGTCCTTGTGAATATCAATTATGGTTTCTTATGTATTATCCCCTTATTCTTGGCAAGTCTTTATGACTTAAGTATAAGAAATTAGTCAATCCATTTTTTATTTTTAAAAAGCTAACCTAGAAAGCATAAAAACTAATCTACAACAAGAAAAATGTATAAAATAAGAAAACTAATCTAAAAAGTAGGAAATATGTCCTAAAAAATAGGAAATATATTCTAGAAAATAGGAAATCTAATCTAATTCTAATGTAAAATTCCACTTACAGTTTACTTAGATGCATCTCTAGTTGGAGCAACCATGAAGTAGTGATTTAAAAATTGTCCATTGACTAAATAGGTAAGGTCATTGCCTTGGAGGTCTTTCAACTGAAAGGCATTATTACCAAAGATTTTTAATATTTGATATGGTCCAATCCATAAGTATGTGAACTTATCATGTTGTCCTTTATTTTTATGTGATTTATCCCATAGAAACACTAAGTCTAAAATCCTAAAGGCCTTAATCTTAGATCTTTTGTCAAACCATGTTTTGACAATATACTGATGTTTATTAAAACTATGTAGTGATTTAGTTCTTGCATCCTCCAATTGGACTATGTATAATAGTCTAGATTGTACTCATTCATCTTCTCCCATACACTCTTACATGAGTTGGTACATTGTTATCTTGAGAGTAATAGGGAAGATTGGTTGTTGTCCATACACCAATATAAAAGTGAAGCCTTTATGGTTTACTTGTGCCTATTTCTATCTTCCCATAGTGCATATTTCAACAAAAGATGGCATTCTCTTGGTTTGTCTTGAGCTGATTTCTTAATGGCATCCATTAGATTTTTGAAGGTAGACTTAGTTTCTCTATTTTCTTATTGATAGTAGTTCAAAGAGAACTTGATTTTTATTTGATTGATATAGTCCCATTCTATAAACTCATAAGATTTAAAATTTGGACCATTGTCACAAACCAAGGAATGGGAGTGCCAAACTTGGTTAATATATTTTCTTCCATAAACCTGATGACATCAATTAATTTGAAATTCTTTTTTGAAATTTCTTTTGTCCACCTGGTAAATTAGTTATTAGATGTTAGAATAAACTTATGTCCCACTAAAGAGGTTGGGTTTATTACCTCAATAAAATCAAGACCCCATTATAAAAAGGGATCTCCTTAAATGATTAGTTTCAAAGGTATGGAAGCATTCACTTTTCTCTTCCCAAACACTTGGTAATTATAGAAGGCCGTCACATGGCTATTTTCATCTTTGAATATTGTAGGCCGGTAGTATCTCATCCTTATAATCTTGTGAGCTATTATGTTTTCTAAGGGATGCCCACTACCAATCTTCTAATGTAATTTGTTCATAATATCTACAACCTCTTCCTTTGAAATGCACCTCAGATAGATTATATCATAATGTTTTTTGTAAAATACTCCTTTATTGACCATGTAATGAGATGATTTGAGCATGAGGGCTCACCTTTGCTCTCAATTTATTTTAGGAGGGCATGTTCCTAAAGGTAGGTAATGGATAATCTATGAGTACCATTCTCCACTAGCTACCTAATCCTCATTGATATGCTCAATATGGATGCATGGATCGGTTTTAGTCATTAGATGGATGATTCCATGGCCTCTTACCATCTTAATGGGTTTGATCTCTAGGTAAAACTCCTAAAGTTTGGCCATCCAATTTACTTTTCTTTCATCTAACTCATTTTGGCCAAGCGTGAGCTCGACAGTTAGGTTTCAGATGATAGCATATGTTTTATTCCTCAAAATATAATGCTATAATTTTTCTATATCTTTGATCAATACATATATTAGTTTATCAATCATGGAGTATTTCAATTTTGCATCCTTCATATTGGTGCTCATGAAGGCAATGGGATGTTCATTGCCTTTCACCTTTTATGTAAGTATTGTAATAACAATATGTTCTAAGGTAAATGAATAAAGATACAAATATTTATTGAAATCAGGACTAATTAGAATTGGAACTTGAGTGATTATGTTTTTGATATCTAGGAAGGCTTTCATGGCTTCTATTATCCACTCGATCTTCGCATCTTATTTAGGCATAGTCTTTGATGGTTTGACAATCTCTATAAAACCATAAATAAATTTCCTTACAAATTTAATATTTCTAAATAAATATTTTATCTCTTTCTTGATGTTATGTGGGGTCAACTTAGAAATGGATTAAACTCATTCTAGATTAATAGATATCCCATCTTTAGTGATGACATGACACATGAGATTTCCTTCAGTAAATCCAAAGATGTTATTCTTTCTATTGAGAGAGACCGCATATAATCTACATCTATCTAAGACATTTTATAGATGTTCTATATTATCAGCTCTTTCTTTTAAAAACACAGTAAGGTCATCCTTATAGATGATTATTGATGTAGGAACATCAAGCTAAAATACATCATCTTTGAACTATTGTCAATAACTGGTCAAAATTGGTCAATGTTGCATGTCAAAGCGTGTATGGGACCTTTTAAGGTCTATTTTATGTCTTATAATCCATTTGAGGTCCTCAAGATGTGTTAAATGGTCTCTAGGTGTTTTCCCTCCAAAATAGGGAATTTGAAAATTCAAATGTTGATAAGAGTCTAGGAGGGTCATTTGTATGTTTGAAGCATTTAGGTGAGAAAATTTGGATTATGGGTCTATTAAAGTCATGAGACAATTGTTTTTGAATATATTTCATGTTTATATCTTAATACAAGTCATATGAATAAGTGTAAAATCACTCTTGTACATTGGGTTAGTTATGAAAAGTAAGGTAGTGTAACTACTTTTAATCCAACATTGAAGTAGGAAGAAAAATAGCCATTTTAGGAGAGTGGTTTGGTATAAAGAGGAGAAAGATATCCATAGAAAAGGAGAGGAGGGTCAAAAAAGGAGAGGAGATAGAAAACCCTCACAAGAAAGATGAACCAGTCTTTCATGGATTGTATTATATATCTGATGTTTCACATGAATAAAGATTGAATGATTTTGTGTGCCAATGTCTATGATGTAGTGTTTTATTATTATTAACTCTTATATTGTTTAAGAGGCCTTGGAGGCCAAGATTACACTGTATTTTGTATTACTACAAATCTACAATTAGACAAGGTATGTTTCAATCAACGAGAGGAAGGATTTGGAAAATGATTCCTACAAACATGAAAGGAATCTCTTTGTAGATTAACTTGAAAAGGTTTTGAACCTTTATAGAATTTTAAATGTTTAAATATAATGTGAGAAGAATGATTCAAACTTAGGAGGATATTAAACATGCCTACAGACCCTATTGTGTACTTATGAATGTCAAGAGAGAAGGTATGAGAATGTGATTAAAATGTTAGATGTGTTTTGAATAATAGTTTATGAATGAGTTTAGATGCTTAATGAAAGGATATCTAGGTGAATTGGAATCCAATATTGATGGTGGAATGACAAAATATACATAATAAGACAAGTACCCTGTTTGTTATTAAAGGACTCTTGTATACAGTCCTAGACAAAGAAAGAAAATGCAAATGTAAGAAATAGCATTGGAAGAAAGATTGAGCATAGTCATAATGAAATATTGTTATTTTGAGAAAAGGAGGAAGGTCTAGTAATGTTTTATAAGAAATCAGAGTATGCTTTGAATACAAATAGATGACAAACACCTACAACTATGTGTACCCTATTTTGAATACATAGTCACCTTGTAAGAGAAGTTGAGACCTATCTCTCAATCCTAATTAAGCATTATATTGGTATGTATGATATTGGAAAGTGGCCCCATTAGGGAAAGAAAATTTGGAACCCTTAAATATGTGTAATAGGCTTGATGTTTGTTTAATTCTCTACATTAATGCCAATAGACTTTTAGGTTATTGAATGGAGCATAGTCAAAGTAGGGAGGACATATTTTCCTCTTATAAAAGTGTATATTATTATATATAATGGTGTGGTTTGATTTTTAACAGGCATAATTATGTGTTTAAATCTTGGAAAGCCTTAATAAAGTGTACTTGAATTCATTAATACTCAATCTTGTTGTCACAGTCCTAATTAGGACAAGAAACTCTATGTTTTAGGTTGCTTGAAGCATGGAATGGATGAAGTGAGAGTTATATCCAATTGGATAAGGAGAAGGACTTCAAAACAGACTTAGTGAAGTTTTTTTTGTTTCTTGAAACCCTATACAATTCAAGAAATGGAATTAAATAGGCCCTTAGCATATGCAAGACTAGAGAAACCCTAGAATTAAGGTTTTGGAGTTTTTGGAAGATTAAACCCTTATAAACTTATATAATCTTGTGATCCATAATAATTTTACATGGGGAAAGTTATTAAGAAGTTTTTATTTTGATTGGATACCATACAATATGGATTTGAGGACTGTGGAGTTGGAGTAGGGTTAATTAGGCCTATTTGAGGGAAGGTTAAAGAAAAAAGTATGTGATAATGGTGGATTTTAGCCATGAAATTTGACATAGACATGAAAAAATATATAGGGTGCTTATAAATACCCTTAGAACCTCCTAATAAATCATAATTTGTCTGTACAAGGCAAAATATGATAGAAAAAGGCTACAAGCCTTATGAGAGTATGGTGAGCCTTGGGAGTGGAGTTGAAGGATGAAGTATATTTAGACACTTTTAATAGGTTAATTAAGTTATTTTTGATAATTTAAATCCTTCTAAACATTGATATTATCTCTTTGAAACTTAGTTCAAGATTTGGTTCTTGAGACCTGAGGAGCATGGCTTAACAAACAGCTAGTGAGTGAAGGGTTGACAAATAAGGAAGAATAGGTGAATAGGAGTGAACAATGTTACTTATTAAAATAATACAAAGGACCCATTGATAATTATAAGTTCCACCAAAGTGTTGGATAAGCATTAGATATAAGTAGACTATATAGCATGTTGCCTTTGATGAGGAAGATGAATGAGATAGCACCTTCAAGACAAAGTAAATGTTCTAAGAGATCTTTACCAAGACCATAAGATAGATATGGATGATTATTGACTTTTCCCCTTATTTATACATCATTTTGGTATCATATCAAGGTATGCTTGGGTAAAATTTTGTTTTGAATTCTTCACAACTTGTTGATTTGAGATGAATGCATAATGCTATGAGGTATGCATCAGAGATAACCTTATAGGGTATTGAGGGAGAAGAAGTGTGTTATAGGTCTGATATATTGAGGTTAGAATATAGTAGGATAATATTGATAAATAGAATATATAAAGCTCCAAAGTCCATGAGAAGGACTATAATCTAGTCAAGAAAGGATTAGTGAAGGAAAATTTGAAGAGAGCATTAGAGCTCCAAGAGAAAAGAAATAAGAATCCAAAAGAGACTAAAGGAGGATAAGAAGAGGTCCTATATAGAGGACTCAAAATAGATTAAATTCCCAATAGAGGTCTAAGAGGCAAGATTGATAGACTTGCTAAGAGGAAGGTCCAAATAGGCTTAGAAAACAAGAAAAGAGGACAAGATGGATATAGAAAGAGAAGTAGAAGACATAAGAATAGAATTGGGGAAAGGTATAGAGATGATAGAGCTCATGATGAATCTAATGATATAATAAGAAAGCTAATGGACTGGCTGGAATGTGAGAAGGAGTGAAGTGACCACTAGAGTCACTTATGAAAGAAAGAAGGCATAAGATGAGTGTCTTTGAGAAGAGGAAAGATAAATCATCCCAAAGAGGCATGAGAAGAGAGATGTTTCCAAGTGAAAAACAAGATAGAGAGATAGAGAAGAGGGTTCTAATTTAGGATAAAAAGAATAAGATAGAATTTCCAAAAAGATCACATGAGAGTGAAGACAAGAAGATAAGATGAAAAATGTCTATGTCAAGGACATTCAAAGAGATGATGTGGTCTCTCATTTTGTATGATGTCATTGATTTAAATTTTGTGTATGTAGGTATGAAGAAGAAATTGGAGAAGGCCAAGAATGAGGCCTCAAAGTTGGTGAAATATGGACCAAATGCATCACCCATCCAGTGGAAAGAGGATGACAAAGAAAGAGAGTCTCTTGAAAAAGACCAAATGTTGAAGATTAAGAGTATTCTACATGTTGAATATGAAGATGAAGAGTAATATTATGATGCATTATCAAGTATAGCAGTTGAAACAAAGGAGATAGTTCCCTAAGATGACATGAAGGTCACCCATGAAGACATGGAAGAATAAATGAGCTTGCATTAGTTTCTATTGGAGTTAAATGAATGCCTAAACATTGATGTTCATTGTACATATGATGAAGACAAAGCTAATATGCAGATTGGGAGGAAGAATGACAAATTGCAGCCCTCATGGAGAGAAAAAGGGCATTGATATATGGCATAAGTGCCTCAAACAAGTAGGTAAATATAAGGAAGAGGATAACCTCAAACAAGAGGTCAAACAAGGTAAAATTACAGGTGGAAAACAAGCATACATATGGAAACAAAGAAAAAAAGGCAAAGTACATCAAGTTGGCATGATAGATAGCCAAAGAATGAGGCATGAAGGAGATGTAAAGAGAAATAAGTAGCAGCCCAATAAGGTACAAGGCATAAAATGGGTGTCAAATAGAATTAAAAGAGCCCAATAAGACCATATTACAAGTGTACTCCAAGAAAGCATGAAGGTTGAAGAAGGTGGCAAGCCTAAAAAGCAAATAAAAGTGGTAGAGCAAGCAAACCAAATAAATGATGTCTGCCAGAATATGAGTGCATGTATTTTAAATATTTGTATTTAAATGTTGTATATGATGATGTGTGTGAATTTTATTCCAATGATGATCTCTTGTACATGGAAACCATTGCCTTGATGAATGTGTAACAAACTAAGATAAGGATAAAGCACCTCATAGATTGCTTGATAAACATGGTATGTATCATGAGGATAGTGATGTGACTCTCAAAAATGAGGGAGTACAATGACAAGATAAATAATAAGTTTCCCAAGACAAGGAAAAATAGTGTGGACCAAAGTTTAATGAGGATTATGAAGTAGTGGTTACACTAAAGTTTCAAGAAGAGATGAGGATGTTCGAAGAGGTATTCATTCCATCCAAGGGGTTCAACTAAGGTGACTTACAGTAGGTAAAATTCAAGGATGAATTCCAAGAAAACTCGAAAGAGGAGAAAAAAGGGAAAGCACTAGGAGTTGTGTAAACAAGGCCACAAACAAGCAAGCAAATGGAGTATCAGCAAGTCAAGAAGGTGAGTTACTCAATGGGTCAAGCTAAAATTGAGTTTGAATTTGATAAACATGATTATATAAATCCTAATATAGGTCAAATCATATTATTTGACCTATAAACATGAATATATAAATTCAAATCATAGGTCAAATCATATATAAATCCTCCAACTACTAAACAAGCAAGAATCAAGTGAAATTCATGAAGAAGCAAGTCATGAAACAAGAGTGATGAAAGAGAATAAGATCTACATGGTTGCATATTAGTATCAAGGGATTCAAAGTGAATTTTAACATGATGAATATGTAGTAAATATAGAGTTACAATAGTGGTAACACCTCATGGAGGTATAAAATGCAATGATAAGTGAGCTAGACAAAGCCAAAAGGAAGAAATGCAAGAGTTTGGCAAACAAGAAGGAGCAAGGAATGAATAATATAAATCATGTGAATGTGAAAGACCATCAAATAAAAAATTGGGAGGCAAGAAATAAAGATAGAGGCTCAAGTTTTCTCCCTCCTAAGGAGTATGATGCAAGAACATCAAGCTAAAATACATCATTTTTGAACTATTGTCAATAACTGGTCAATTTTGGGTGTCAAAGTGTGTATGGGACCTTTTAAGGTCTATTTAATGTCTTAGAATCCATTTTAGGTCCTCAATATGTGTTCAATGGTCTCTAGGTGTTTTCCCTCCAAAATAGGAAATTTGAAAATTCAAATGTTAACAAGAGTATAAGACTGTCATTTGTATGTTTGAAGTGTTTAGGTTAGCAAAGTTGGTTTAGGGATATATTAAATTCATGATACAAAGGTTTTTTAATACATTTCATTTTTAGATCTTAAGGCAAGTCATATTAATAGGTGTAAAAGCACTCTTGTATGTTGGGTTAGTTATGAAAAGCAAGTTAGTGTAACTACTTTGAATCCAACGTTGAAGTCAGAAGAAAAAAGACTCATTTTAGGAGAGTGGGTTGGTGTATATAGGAGGGGGATCTCCATAGAGAAGGAGAGGAGGGACAGAGAAGGAGAGGAAATATAAAACCCTCACAAGAAAGATGAGCTAGTCCTCCATGGATTGTATTGTATATCTGATGTTTTAAATGATTAAAGATTTAGTGACTTTATGTGCCAATGTCTATGGTGAAGTGTTGTATTGTAATTAACTATTATATTTTTTAAGAGGCCCTGGAGGCCAATATTACACTATATTTTGTATTACTACAAGTCTACAATTAGACAAGGTATGTTTCAATCAAGGAGAGGAAGGATTTGGAAAATGATTCCTGCAAACATGAAAGGGATCTCTCGGTAGATTAACTTGAAAAGGTTCTAAACCTTGATATAATTTTTAATGTTTAAATATGGTGTGAGAATAATAAGTTTAATTTAGGAGGATAGTAACCCTACCTACAAACCCTGTTGTGTACCTGTGAATGTCAAGAGAGAAGGTATGAGAATGTGATTGAGATGTTAGATGTGTTCTAAATAATAGTTTATGAATGAGTTTAGATGCTTAATGAAAGGATATATAGGTGAATGGGAATCCAATATTGATGTTGGAATTATAAATTACACACAATAAGACAAGTACCATGTTTGATATTAAATGACTCTTGTACACAGTCCTAGACAAAGAAAGAAAATGCAAACGTAAGAAATAACATTGGAAGAAAGATTGAGCATAGTCATAATGAGTTCTCATTATGTTGAGATTAATAGGAAAGTTTTTTAAGGGTTTAGAAGAAAGGATAGTATGATTTGAAGATAAATAGATGACAAGCACCTACAACTATGTGTACCCTATTTTGAATACATAGTCACCTTGTAAGAGAAGTTGTGACCTATCTCTTGATCCTACTTAAGCATGTTATTAGTATCTATGATCTTGGAAGGTGGTATCACTAGGGAAAGAAACTTTAGAACCCTTAAATATGTGGAATAGGTTTGAGGTTGGCTTGATTCTCTATGTTGCTGCCAATAGACCTATAGGTTACTGAATGGAGCACAGTCAAAGTAGGGAGGATATATTTTCCTCTTATAAAAGTGTATGTTGTTATCTCTAATGGTGTGGTTTGGTTCTTAACAGGAATAATAATGTGTTTTAATCTTGTAAATCCTTAATAAAGAGTACTTGAATTCATTAATAATCAACCTTGTTATCATAGTCCTAATTAAGACAAGAAACCATATGTTTTAGGTTGCTTGAATCATGGAATGGATGAAGTGAGAGTTCTAGCCAATTGGATAATGAGAAGGAATTAAAAAAATACATATGGAATTTTTTTGGTCTCTTGAAACCCTATATAACTAAATAAATGGAATTAAATAGGCCCTTGGCCTGTGTAAGACTAGAGAAACCCTAGAATTAGGGTTTTAGAGTTTTTGGAAGATTTAACCCTTAGAAAATTATAAAAAATTGTAATCCATAATAATTTGACATGGAGAAAGTGAATAAGAATGTTTTATTTTGATTAGATACCATACAATGTGGATTTGAGGACTATGGAGTTGGACTAGGGCTAATCAGGCCTATTTGAGGGAAGGTTAAAGAAGGAAGTATGAGCTAATGGTGGAGTTTAGCTATGAAATTTGACACAAACATGAAAAATGATAGAGGGTACTTATAAATACCCTTATAACCTATTTATAAGTCATAATTTGTTTGTACAAGGCAAAATATAGTAGAAAAAGGCTACAAGCCTTAGGAGAGTATGATGAACCTTGGGAGTGGATTTGAAGGATGAAGTTTGTTTACAAACTTGTAAGAGGTTAAGATAGTTATGTTTTGATCATTTAATTACATATAAACATTGAGATTATCTCTTTGAAACTTGGTTCAATATTTGGTTCTTGAGACCTAAGGAGGATGACTTAACAAAGAGCTAGTGAGTGAAGAGTTGACAAATAAGGAAGAACGAGTGAATAAGAGTGAATAAAGGTAATTATTGAAAATACTAGAAAGGACCCATTGATAATGATAAATTCCACCAAAGTTTGGGATAAGCATTAGATGTTGTAAATATTGTCATTGATGTCAAAGGTCTAACATTGGTGATAAAGGCCCCATAGCATTTAATAGTGTTTTTAATATTCATATCTTAGATAATGTGTGTTAATATTTATTTAATATTAACAAATTTTTTTTTGGCTGCATAAAATTCTAAAGAGGGTTCATGGAGAAGTCAAAGAGTCATGAGGTAAAGACAAAAGAGGAATGGGACACATTTTCCCATGAAGAGTGATCTTGAGGAATTCCAAGAGTCACCAAGTAAAGACAAAAGAGGATATGGTGCATTTTTCCATGAAGAGTCACCTTAAGGAATTTGAAAGGTCACCAAAATAAAGACAAAAGAGGAAATGATGCATTTGCTTATGAAGGGTCACCATGTGACTTTTCAAATATAAGGATATGAAGGGTCATGCAAGTTTGATGCCATTTTCAATGAGGATTGAAGGGACACAAAGGGTGAATGCCAAAGGTCATTTGGAAAGATATAAATAAAAGTTTGAGAAGCCATTTCTTATATGCAAGAAAGTGCATGTTTTTTAATTATTTTATATAAGAAAAGAGGAGAGAAAAGTAGGAGATATTGTAGAGTTATATCATTTGTTGAGTAAGCAACATTGAGAGATAGTTATGTTTTATACACAAGAGGGATTGGTGTTCTTATGAGCTGGTGCTCATAAATCTTTGTAATGGGTTGGTGCTCAAAAATATTTTTTGTGTTGGTGCTCAGCAAATGTGTTGGTGCTCCTACAAATTGGTGCTTACAAACTTTATAATTTGAGTTGGTGCTCATTCATATTCTCGAGATTGTTCTCTATGATTTTTCCCACTTTGGGTTGTCATGTAAAAATTTGGTGTGTCTCTCTGTCTCTTATGTGGTGCATGTTATTGTTTCAATTTTATTGCATATCTTAAATGTGTGATTAAGTGGTTAAAGAAAATAAATCAGACTAAGTAAAAGATATATAATATACTGATTCACCCCCCCTCTTAGTATATTTTGTGTTTAACAATTAGTATTAGAGTAGGTTCTTTTGGAAAAAGTTTTACATCGTGAAGGTAGATCAGGGAAAGCATGATGGATGGATCACATAAAAGTTTTTATACAAATAAGGAACCTTTGTTTGATGAGGCAAATTATGTTTTTTGGAGCATAAGGATGATGACTTATTTGATAGCCCTTAGATTTGACATTTGTCAAGTAGTGGTGGAAGAATATGAAGAGCCACAGACACTTGTAACTACTTTGATAGAAAAGAAGGCAAGTGAAAACAATTTTAAAGCTTTAAATGATATTTTATGTGGTTTATGTGAATCAGAATTTGTTAAAATTAAGCAATGTAAATCTATGCATGAAACTGGGGTAAAGATTGAGAATATTTACAAAGGTGATAGAAAGGTTCAGCAAGCTAAGCTTCAAACTTTTAAAAGACAGTTTGAGAGTTTGAAGATGGAAGAGGAAGAAACTATAGCAAGTTATCTTTTGTGGGTTGATCAAATAGTTAATCAAATTTAAGGTATTGCAAAAAAGTTAGAAGAATAAATTGTGATACAACATTTTTTGAGATCTCTACCGTTGAGATATGATGCAAAAGTTTTAGCAATTGAAGAAATGAAGAATTTAGCCAAGCTAAAGATGGATGAACTACATGGTATTCTTACAGCATATGAGATGTGGACCGAATAAGAGAAACCCTCAAAAAGAGAAGCTACTTTCAAGATATCAAAGAAAGAGAAGGCTAGGATTCAAGAATCAAGTTACAATTCTAGTGATGATGAAGATGACAACAGAGCTTTATTCATTTATAAGCCAAAAAAAATCACAGATAAATATCAAGAAACATTACCTTTTAAATGTTTTAATTGTAGAAAAGTTGTATATTTTGCAGTTAAGTTCCCAGATAAGAGTAATGGTGACAATGAAGAAGGAAAGTCTACATACAAGAATAATTTCAAAAGAAAATTCAAAAAGAGATTCAAGAAGAAGAGTTTGTATTCTAAAGATCCTAGCTCAGTCGAAGATAGTGGAGTCAGTGATTCAGAAGAAAAAGAGATTTTATTCATAGCCATACATGAAGATGCCTCCGCAAGCAAAACTATAAATGATCAAGAAGAAGAATATGATGAATCCAAAGTGAATATGGAAGGATAACTCATTTATGCCTTAGAAGAGTTAAAATCTCTTGAAAAGAAGAATCAAATATTGAAGCTCCAAATCAAAAAAAATGAAAAAGAGTCAAAGGAAACAATTGAAGATCTACAAATACACTTTAAAAAAGCCAAGAAAAATGAAAAAGATCTAATGGCATAGTTTTAAAAAGTAAGTGAAGAATGTGAAAGGTATGTTATTGAAATTACTTCTTTAAAAGTAGATCTTGAGAAAACAAATAAAGCAATCAATGATAGAGCAACCAATAATTTAAAATTTTAAAATAACACTAATATGTTGAATAAAATATTATAAAGTCAAAGATCAATGCGAGATAAGATAGGTATCAGATTTAAACAAAAAAAGGGGAGGCCACTACTTTCACAGACAAGGTTAACATAAAAAAAGAAAAGAGCTATGTTAAAGATCTTACAAAAGAGGAAATAAAAAAGGAAGAAGTTAAGAATACAGAGGACATCACAAATAAATAACGCTAGAAAAAATAGAGCTACAAAAGGTAATTAGGTCAGAATACATAAACATGTCATATTTTTATGGTTATTATTTTTATTGTACTAGATATGGTCATAAAAAAATAGAATGTCAAAAAAATGCTAACAATTTCATAAATAAGGAGAAAGAAACTCATGCAGAGTCAAGCAGAAACATAACTCTTTTGTTTTTCTATCAAGTTTTAATAAAGAGGCCATAATATGTTACAAGTGTAATAACTTTGTACACATAGCCTAGTATTGTAGAAGCGTGTTTGAGTCAGTCAAGAAGGACTAGAGTTTCAAGGCTCCATTCATCAAAAATAAAGTTCAGATAAGTTCATGGCAAAAGAAACAACTTAAAAAGTATATGTTGGTCTAGAGAGTGTTGCATGCAATAAATGAAGAAAAGACATGGTTCATTGATAATGTTTGTTCGAGGCACATGATAGGAGACAAGATCAAGTTCATAACCTTAAAGAATATCAATGGTCGCACAGTGAAATTCAGAGATAATACTACTGCTAAAATTATCAAAAAAAGTACACTAAGTTTGGATAATGGTAGAATTAAAACTAAAAACATTTTATATGTATAAGGTCTAAACACTTAAATTTGGTCATTGATAACCCTCAATTAAGCTTTTGACCAATTTCTACCCAAAATACACAATTTGGCCTAAAAACATTAAAACATGCTAAATGATGTGAAACTAACATATTCAAATGCCAATTTTGGCCAAGATATCCCTAAATGGGGTAATACAATTTATGCGCTGGCTAACATTGATCATATTATTCTGAGTCAAAATGCCAATTTTACACCTAGATGCTCTGGATTGCTCTTTCTTATCAAATCTCTCGCATTAGACATGTGTCTTTTTTATTTGTTGTTGGTAACATCATAAATGGGAATACGCATCTAATGCATCTGACAACACCTTTCAATTCAAATCTAGTCAAATTTAAGACTAATAACAAGGCATTCTGATCAATTTGAGTAATTTATGCATAAAGTGCTTAATCATGTTTAAGAGCTAATTAAATCAAATCAAGGCCTAATCAAAAAATTCATAGAAACTTGTTAAATATTTTATTTTATAAATAAATATTGAATATCTACATCATCAAGTGACCTCATTTCTTGGGAAGACATTTTTAAGTCATAAATGCCATAAATATCAAGATTCATGCCCTCCATGCCTCATCAATGCCTTCCATGATGCCCTCCATGCCTCTTAATTTACCCTTTTTCTAATATCATGATGAGGATAATTACAAATTTAATTCTAAAAATTGAATTAATCCTCAACCACACATCTCAATCTTGATATGGATGGTTGAGGTTGATTCTGATCAAATCCAAAAATCTATAAATAAGAGGCCTCACAATATTATTTTTAAGTTTTTTTAGATGAAAAGTTATAATGCCAAATTGGTTCTAAAAGCTTCAAGCAATTAGTATTACCATACCAAATTTATTACAAGCCAAGCCAAGATACAAGCCAAAGGTGCGAAGGAGAGATGGAGGTAGCCAAGCTTATATTTCCAAGGACTTCATGAGCACAAGTTGAGAAATCCACTACTACAAAGGCATCTGGAGCATCCAAGGAAGGTGAAGGAATTCTTGCGTTTGATTCCTTGGTTTTTAGTTGTTTTTATCATTTGATTTTGTTAACTAAGATATCCCTAGTGTCTAAGCTTAGAGATGTTATGCTATTAGCATGTTTATTTCACTTTATTTTTATTTTAGAACTAACACCATACTAACCATCCTCTTTTGAGTCAAATTCCTAGATCACATATGGCAAGCTCAGTGGGACAAGACGTATCATACACATGAAGGAGATCCTTTTACAACTCTAAAATATTTATTTGAGCCTTTAAAACTTTTGGAAATTGATTTTCTATCTTTATTCTACCATTTTTGGTTGCCATAGATTTTACATAGTAATCGACATTAGTAGAAATACCAACATCAATTACTTGACTTTACTAACAATGATCAACAAACCAACATTAGTTAGATCTCAGTTGGTTGTAATTGATGTCGGTGGTATTAACTGATGTTGATCACTGTGTTTTTAAAAAAAACATAAACTCGAGAGCTATTTTTCAAAAGATTGTTGTTTCAAACTCAAAAGGGCTTCAAAGCTAAAGGACATGCTAACAATTTTGTTGCAGGACCAAGTTTAAAATTTGCTCAAAACATGTTTAAATCACCTTTGCATGCTTAAAAATTAATTAGTAACCTTGTTTTGGGTGTTTAACAAAGAATTTAGATGTTTTTGGTGAATATTTTTTCAAAGTTTGCAACTAAGACCAAGGGGTCAAATGAACACCACCAAATCTTTCCTTTTGGGTTTAAAATTGAACACACTTGTCAATTCTTGATTGCAATAGTTAATTAGATTAATTTTGTTTGGAATAAAGAGGAATGTTGTGTGTATGCTCTTCTATTTGTCCCCTATAGGGAACCCTTGGAATCAAAAGCACCATTCCTATTGCAAAGTGGCCTAGTCCAAGGCTTAAAAAGAAAGTCGTCTAAAGCACTCGCTAAAAAAACTCGTCAAAGTTTGGGTGACCTTGAAAATGACCCTAAAATCTTTCTACTTTCATGCTTTATTTTTTTATGCATCTTGGCTTGTGAAGGGGACTTCATCACCTCCCACAAGTTCTTTTGGGAAGCTTTAACCCAAGGTTTCACCTCCCGATATTGACTTCATTTGGCTTCTTTGGAGTTGCACACGAGACGTAGTGGCACTTTGGACATCACACTACACTGAGAGAACAATACGATGTAGTGGTTACAAAAAGGATTAGACCTTTTTAAAACAAGCCAAGTGATACGGACCTAAAATCTATGCTTTTATTTTATATTTTTTGGTGTGAAAGTCATTATGCAATTGATTCCCCTAGATCATTCAAAAAACTGTTAGATCATAGAAAAATGCCCACTTATCACAAAATTATTGTTGGTGCAAGGTGTGCCTCAAGGTCCATGTCGCAGTATTGTCATTTGAGAGAAGCGGGGTGTAAAAGCTCTACTATATAATGCGTATTTACTTTTGGATGAATACTTAAAATCCTCTCAAATGACGTATATTGATAGATTCCAACAATAACAACCAACCTTGTAAATTTAGGATCTAAGGGTGATTAATTAGTTGATCTTGTCCTATTTTAAATTCTTATGTGGAGTAAAAAACTTGGTGTAAACAAACAATCCAAACCAAACACATAGTCCAAATTTTTTTTTGAATAAAGAGACATTATGTTGCCCGTGTGAGATCATCCATTTGTCTTGTTCAAAGTTCATCAAAATATTGAGATTCATATCATCCACTTTGGCACAGTTATGTTGCCTAATTGAGTCTAGACCTTTACCAACATTGTTTAAGTCCTTCACTTATAATCCAAATTCAGAATTACACTTTTACAATTTCATAGGTTTGATGTGTTAAGTGGGTTCGCCATTTGCACTAAACTTGAGGAAACTTAGGTTTAATTTCTAATTTAGATTGAATGCCATTTAAAAATCATAATCATTATCATCACTTGATAGACTTAAGCCATTTTGTGCTAAAAACTTACACTGAGTCTATACTCCACAACATTATGAGTCAAGAAAGGTAGTGTTATGCTGTCAAAATTATGGAAAAATGTCTTTGCCTTAGAGAGTTTTTGAAACAACTTTTTGTTATACATTTTGGGTAATATAGCACTGTTACGCTGCCCAAAACATTTCAAATATTATTTCATGGACCCTCTTACATAGAATTCCAAATTTAATCCTAAATTTTCAGACCAATCCAAGTGTATTTTTGATCTTTGTCTAAAGCGTAGTTATATTATTCACCTTTGTCTAGCCTATTTGTCAAAACAACTAAGTTTTATACCATTATTTATGAGAAAATAAACTAATGCTAAAGTTCATTTTGTTTCATACCATATACCTAGTTGACCAAGTTCATGTCCAAGAATCAAATGCCTAGTGTTTGTTAGAAGTGTTTCAAATCTATTAGATTAAAACTTTCATCTATTTTAAAAGTCTAGCTTTTGATGTCATTTAGCCAAGAGTCTTAGCACATGTCTTGTTTGAGCCTAGATTTTGATGTCATGTTTGGCCAAAAGACCTAGCAACTTTTAAATTTTCTAGATTAAACTGATTTGAAACACTTTGACCTTAGAATTTGGTATTTCAATTTTTTAGTCCATTTACTTGCTTACCTTTGTGTGAACAGTGAAACGTTAGATACTTTACGCTAGCTTATTTCCTCATAAATATTTGCATAAACCTTTTGATCCTCTTGACAAATCTCAACCAAGTTGAAGGTATCATTTGTTTTAGATTTTGTCTTTTTTAGAGTTTGTAGACCTCTTTGACCTTTTATCTTAAAACATTGACTATGGATCCCAACATGTATTCCTACACTCATAGTGGAATCATGTACAATCCAGGGATTATTAATGTGGTTACATAGGAAGAAATAGTGCAAGAACCCTATGCAAATAATATTTCTTATGAGATGGATTCTTATCCCTCTTATAATACTTAACTAGGGACACAAAGCCAAGATCCATTGGCTAACTATTTGGTTAACACACCACCTTACACATAACAGGACCAAGAGCAAATAGTGTAATACCTAGCTATAATACCCATGATGGATGAGCTAGAAATTCAACAGTCATATTCTACTAATAAGGCTTCCACGTATGATCTATTTTTGTTTGAATGACATTTTTTAGAGAACAAAGATGAAATTTTAGTTAGAGCCATAGAGGTAGGGGCTAAGTTTCTAGCAGACTTCTCCCATGAAAATTTACCAAGTCTAGTAAGAGTTCCCCATAATATCATTTATGATCAACAGGCTTCTTCTAGCAATCCTATGGCTCTAGTCCAAACAACGTACCAAGATCCTAATATATCTGATTGAAGCAAAAAAATCATGGAAGAGCATTTTAACTGAATACAGATAGTATATCAAACATATCTAAATCTATCACATGATTTTAATGAAATAAACATGGTAAGCATCTCATTGACCTAGTTCCTTCAATAGAAGTGATAATAGAGTTAACTGGACAAAAGAATCTGAATTTTGACCCATTCATAAAACCATTTCAATGGATAACTTAATGCATATGTCTTTTATCGAAGAAGTGTCTTCAGCCTCTACACTGAATAATGAGCCAAACATAGTAGATAATGTGCAAACAACATCTAGTCCCAATCAAAGTGGTACTAATACGCAAACAACTAGCCATCATATGAATAAGTCATCATACCAAGGGATAGGAGTTTCTACACCCCAACCTCAATCAACTGCTTCCTCAATTGTATAATCTATGGTTTTAGGTAATCAATCAATGGCCAATATCACACCTCAATGACAGAATGTGACAAATCCTACTCCCCCTCAATAGGTAGCGAGTAACATTCCACAATAGCAAACACAGTCTAATGTATCAATGCAACAAAGGATGAATATATTGCCACCTCAATCAGGGGAAACAAATATTCCACCCTATTAGGTGATGATGAACATACATTTTCAGTCACAGAGTAATCTGCCAATCCAAAACCAAGTAATGACTAGTCAACAACATGCAAATATTAGTCAGCGACAGATGTTGAATCTACAACCTGCTTTCACTTCCTCACAGGGATTAATGTAACAAAGAGGTCCTCATGTTTCTCAAGTACCTACTAGACAACCATTGGTTCAAAATGTGCCAAAAATCCAGAGATAGGGTCTTGGTCCACAAGTTCCCACTCAATAGTAAGTTTTAATTAGTCGATATCATGTCCCTTTTAAATCATAGTAGGTATAGTATAATTATATCCCTCCATCCCAACTACAAAACCCACCAGGTCAAACCTTTATCGCCAACCCAAACTAGAATATCGCACAACCAAATGTGCAATTTGAGGTACATCTCAATCCATGTATGCATATGCTTGGTCTATTTCCCAACCAAACCAATATACCCCAATAGGTATCTCCATCATACCCTAGTCAAAGTGTCCCACTTGTGACCTCTCAGTGTTTTACCCAAACCAACATCCTCCTTCAAACCAATATTCCTTCCAGTTTTTTCTCCTAAGAATTGCAACAGATGAAGGATGCAATTGCTACCATTCAGGCTGAGAAGCAGACCAAAAGTTGAAATTGGATGACATATGTTCCTATCCATTCAACATGAAATATTTGTAGATACCATTTCCTCTAGGATATGAACCACCAAAATTTGATAAATACAAAGGAAAAAGTGATCCTAAGGCTCATTTGATCAAATTCTTTATTGCATGTCAACTAGTGGCATATACTGACATATACCTTTTGTTGTTATTTCCAATGAGCTTTGTTGGACAAGCCTTGGAGTGGTTTTTGAAGTTTCCCAAAAAACTCAGTAGTATATTTTGATGATCTTTCTGATAAGTTTGTGCAGCATTTTTCCTATAATCTCAAACATGGGATTTCATTGGTGGACCTAAAATAAGCAAAGCAAAAAGCCAGGGAGAATTTTATGAGTTATTTACAATTATGGAGAGCCCTTACAAGCCATTTCACTCATAGTTTACCAGATAAATAATTAGCCATTGTGTTTACCAAAAATTTACATAGTGAGATAGCTTATCATCTAGAATTACAATGTGCACATACATTCAAAGAGATCATTGATAAAGGTTTGTTGATCGAGAGAGCACTCATCAATAAAGGAGTCATCAAGCTTAATTCAACTAATCAAAATCAAGGTACCAATCATGAAAATGACCAAAATCCCATCCAAGTGCAAGCATCACAAATGGCACAGGGCAATAATCATGAAAGACCAAAACAATTCAACTGCAATAAGAATGTTATAGAAAATGGAGTAACTAAATCTCATCATGTTCAAATGGTGTAAACATCATTTACACCACCTTTTCAACTTACTCCTACCAAGCATCCTCTCCAACCAATACTGCAAGCACAACAACTAAGACCTATGCAACAAATATAGAAACCATTACCATTGCAAACCCCTCATCCTAAGAGAATCATACCTACATGTCATGTCTTTAGTGACCTAGGAGAACATATTGAGTCTATATTTAAAAATATTATTTACACTAATCTGATTAGTTGGCCCATACCAAAACATTATCTGCAAGGCATTCTTTATCCTGATTGGTACTATGAAAATGAATTGTGTGACTATCATCGGGTCAATGGGCATAATCTATGAAGATGTGTCCAAATCAAACATTTAATCTAGAATATGTTGGAGAATGGAGAGATAAAATTGGATAATGGTGCTTCCACTTCCAATCAAACTCTTTGGATATATCAAAACCCCTTTCCCCGACATAATAATCAATAGTAGTAGAACAATCAACAACAACAACAACAATGGCCAGTACAGCAACAAAATCAATATTATCAAAATCAAAGGCCAAACCAGCAGAATCAACAAAATCAATAGTAGAATCCATAATGATAGAACAATAGAAAAAATCAATGTCAGAATGATAACAACCAACAAATCCACCCTGTAGTTGCACATGACTACAATAGGGTTGTAGGTCATATTATAGGGGGTAGTGTTAATACCATCTCCATTAATCCTAGACCAAGCACAAATCAGCCTAGACTATTATTAAATAACACTATCCATCCAAATTGCATGGATATTCCTTCTTTAACCTGGGAGTATGTATAAGTAAACCAATAAACTAGGACTTCCTTTTTTGGATCTTATAGCGACAACTCATTCTTGCCATGTGACCACATGCAAGTGCATCGGCAATCGAGACTTATCCTATCTGGTCCCACATTATTTCCAACATCGATTAGCAATAATGGTCTAGTATTTAATCTTGATTATGCAATCACAAATTGAAGGTCAAAGATTACTATCCCAGGTTCATAACCATTTGCCACTTACTACTTAGCCTCAAAATAAACCATTTATTACTAACCAAGACAGAAAAATTGATATTGTAGAACAATTACAGAAGACACCAGCACAAATTTTTATTTTAGATTTGTTGTGGACATTAATAATCCACAAAAACATCTTAAATGAGTTTTTGACCCAATCCACTATTTCTAGTGACATATCCCTTGATAACATTCAAGCTTTGGTTGGACACCTAGCTCCAGCCCAACAAGTCACATTCAACCAAAGTGATATGTTTCCCTTGGCCCACTTCATAACAACCCATTATACATTGAGGTTTGTATCAGATAGCATAAATTAAAATGTGTCCTTATAGACAATGGATTTGGCCTCAACATAGTGTCTCTAAAGCTCATCAAGCTTCTTGAGTACATAATGATAGATCTCTAGCCAGAAACAATAACTATTAAAGCCTATCATAATCAGGACAGAGAGTCAAAATGCACCATTAGCTTGCTAGTTATCATTGGGCCTTTGACCCATGATACACTTTGCCATGTGTTTGATCTTGAGTTATCATACAATATGCTTCTAGGCAGGCCTTGGTTACATGAGATTCCTGTAGTCCCGTCAACACTACATTAATGTATCAAGTTTTTACACTTAGGGATGGAAGTGAATATTCTAGGAGATTTACACCCATATGAGCACTGCAAGCATCTTGAGGTTGAGTTTGAAATCTATAATTATCAGTATGGTATGAATCTAAGTTCTAAGCAGGATAGAGGAAAGGCCATACTTATTGATCTTTCATCAGATAATTTCATAGATCCTAATACCTTAGATTCCCTTTCCCAAATATTGCCTCCTAAAGCTTCTAATCATTTCACCATTTTAGATAATAGATCAGGAGAATATGTGACCCATGATACATTTCACATTGCCAATCTTCCTCAGAATTTGAAAACCTTTGGGTGACCTAAAGTCATCCCACAGGTGCCACATTTGGCATGGAGAGCAACAAAAAACTGGCCAAAAATAGTAGTTTTACCTATTCTAAGGCCACTAACATCGGTCAACCCATGGTCAATATCGATGGGATCACTTACATTCAGTTATATAAGCCAAACTCCAAACTAATGTTCAGGTCAACAAAAATCAAGAAAACTCCTTATTTTCATCCAAGCTCTTGACATTCAACTTTTGACATCTTGGCTTAATTTTATCTTGTATAAGTCAATCTAGATCAGGAACAAAGTTCTTGAGGACCAGTAGCATCTGCTTGTTTTCTCTATTCAAGGTATCAATTCAGAGTACCTAATAGGAGCCATCCATCTGACACTTATCATTTAATCACCACTATAGCTAAGTATATCATTTACTCTGTAGGTCTTTTAAGTAGTTATTTTTCTATCACTTTACATCTACTATTCATTACTTTACACATTCCTGACTAAACCTTTGTGAGGGAGTTATAAAGCTTCTCCCCTTAACCTAACACACCAAACCTCTGACCAGATCCATCTAAACCATCTCTCTCTCACAACTCTCTCCAACCTCCTAAACCTGACCAAAACCATTTTCCAAACCCAAAAATCTTTTTGTAAGCTCCTAGGCAATTATTTCCCCTATCAATATCGATCACTTCCTTACTGACATCGATGACTGTGGCTTCGTAACCTTTCCAAAACCTACCCAAACACCTTCTAAAATACAAACATAATATACCACCTACACTCTATCACTTTCTACTACACTCAGGTTGTGAATAATGGTAACATTATCTCTCTTTCACTCTCTCTTTACCTCTCTTTTAGTTATTTATTACTCTTTTGTCTCTCAAAAGTGGACTGTCATCTCTAAAGAAGTTTCACACTTCTTGAAACAAGCATGTAGCTTGGCAGCCCACTCATTTATCTACTAACAAACATTTTGTGGTAGTGCTTTCTTACTTGCAAGTAGTCCTCCTCAATGAAAAAAGAGTGCTCACAATGTCTGGATATGGCAAGCAAACCAATCCAGGTTCATTCTAATCACTTATCCCTATCATTGTTCTCTATTTTTCTTTAGACTTGAAATAGACAAATTCTAGTGAAACATTTTTGGCACGCTCGATGGGACTCTGGAGTTTTCCTTGGGTTTATTGCTTTTTTTAAGCATTCATATAGGTGCATTATAGTGAAAACTTCATTTCTTTCACTTTATCCATCTCTTCTCTCTTAAAACAAAAAATTCAACATTTTATTTTTTGTTTAAAAGCAATAAACTAAAATTTTCTTCTTTTCTCTTTGCCTTTAAAAGGTAATTCATCATTTTTTTTACAAGTTGAAAGAATCTCTTCTTTACTTCTTATTGCATATACATTAGGATAGTGAATTTCATTCTCTACTCTTATTTCATCTTTGTTTTCTCTTGAATCTAAACATTTCAGATTTGGGTTTAAAACTTACTACACTTCATTATTTGCTTGTTGCATATTATCTCACCTAGTTAATTACAAGTATTATGAATGAATTGTAGTGCACCTATGTTACACAACCAAATCACACTCATAAAAATAAACATATAAACTCACTTGAGAAAAGGCCCATCAGGATTTCATCACCTGTTGGATCACCTTACCCTACCCAACTATCCTACTTGGATTTTACCACCAAGGGGAGAACCCACTCCATTCTCTAGCGGAGTATAAACTCTAGGTAGAAGGTATATTTTGGCTAACTGGTCTAGCTTGGTTTCAAGTCCATGAAGTGTGGGGAGCAAGCTCCTATAACAAGCCACATACTTGGTCTAACATAGATTTCCTCTTGAGCACTAAAACTAACCTAAAACTATCTCTAGATTGCTTTCTAGTACCTTTGACAACTAGATTTTCTTCTCACTATATGATTAAGGCATAAGCCAATACGAGACTAAAATTAATCTCTAAGAGTTAATAGTGGTTTATATTCTTTTTCTACCTTTCTATTGCCTTCTATATTTTAGAGCTGGTAAGGACATTTTTCTATTGATTCACAAAATCAACACTATTTATAATACTTAGTTTGTATAACCTATTATAGCAAGTTTTCTAAGTGTTCTTTCTTCTTACACGGACCTCTTACATCCATTGTTTTACCTAGTTTCAAATTCTAGGTTTCTAATAGATTAGATTTTCCATCTCCCAAGATATCATAGTGATCGATATTGGTTAACTATACTGACATTGGCAGATTTTAGCTACTGACATTGGTTAATCCACTGACATTGGCAAAATTTTACTATCGATATCGGTTAAGCGACCGACATCGATGACTATGTAATTTTTATTTTCTCAAAATAACAAGATGAAACAACCCACTTACCTACACCTGAACCTACTTTTTCCTTATTTTGTCACTAATAAAGAGTAGTAAGACTACTTATACTTCCTCTTTCATGGTATTGACATGAGCTCAAACCAAATTTTTGCTGATTACATAAGCCAATAACCACTTCCACCTTCCCCTCTTGTTACTGAGTCTTCCATGGAGCATACTTCAGATATAGCACATACTCCCAACCCTAACCAAATTCTCATTTTACCTAAAGGAGATCAAGACTTTGCTAAATTTCTTGATTGTAATGTGGCAGCCTTTCAACATTACCTTGCCATGAGCTAAACCCATAATTCTTCAGGTGACCCAATCTATGGTATGCCAACCTCTCTAATGGAGGCAATTTCAGTTTCATCCACCTCCACTATTTTTCCCATGGTTACTCAAACCACCACCTCAACCAGTAATCCAACCATAAATAATGTCCAAAGTTTAGCATCGTCAACTACCCAATTCCACATAAACCCTAACATGATTTCCTAACTTTCACAACCACAACTAGTTCAGTCGAGTCTCACCCCATTCTATAATTTGGTGGTACCTATTTCATCTACTCTCATGCCTATAATTACCTGAGTTACAACTCGCCCTTCATCCAGTCTAACCATGCCAATAAACCAACCTATAATAGAAACATCCAACCAAAGCATAGTCTCTAACCCAATGGGACAAGCCCCCTTTTTTTTGCCCCCAAGCTATGACGCATTATCCTCATATTGCCCCAACACAACCCTAGCAAGCTATATCATTGCTTCCTCTACTTCTTATCAGGTTCCCTATAATGTAGGAGGTATCTCCCAAACTAATCCCCCTCTAGACCTCATCAAGATGTTGATGGATAAGATTTCTAATCTAGAGACATCCATTTCTGGTTCAAAAAATGTATTATCTTATGATCAGATATGCAATGAATCCATCCATCCTTCTATGCCTATTTGCCCTTATCCAAGCTAATGGGAACTCCCTAAATTTACTCATTTCTATATTAAGGAGAACCCACAATAGCATTTGTGAGCATTTAGACATGCTTGTTATTTAATAGGGCACGATGATGCATTACTACTTCACACTTTCCCTATGTCTCTTTCAAGTGCTGCCTTAGATTGGTATAGATCTATAACTCAGAACTCCCTTTTCTTGTTTACCCAACTCACACAAATATTCCTAGACCATTTCTCTATTAACATCTCTAAAAAGTTTTCTATTATAGACCTTTACTCTATCAGACAATTTGATGATGAGTCTATTGTTGATTTTGTCGCTCATTGGAGAGGCTTGATCAATCAACTCTCCTTCTCCTTTCCCCAACCTGAGCTTATTGAGCTCTTTCTACGGGCATGTTCTAAATATATTTCATCCACACTTTGAGTAAAAACTTTCTACGCATTTGATGAAGCATTTACAATAGCACAAAAACTCAAGATTTGGGCTATAGACGAAGGCAGAGGCAAGTTGCATAGTAAGAACCCCAATTCTAAATCAAATGACTCCTCTTCTAAAACTTCTCTTTCTAACTAAAAATCTAAAGTCTCTACCAATGCGATGGTCATTAAGTCAGCTTCTTCCACAACCACGAACCAATCTAATTCCTCGACTTCCCAAAGTTTGACCAAGCAATTCCAACAACAGTATGAACAAAGACAATACACTCCCATTGGGGAGTCATATACATCTGTTTTGGAAAAACTATTGCAACAAGGTGTCATAACCCTTCCTCAAATCAAACCTCATATACAATTTGACCCCTCCCATCCTGTCCCAACTTGGTACAAGGAAGGTGAGTTTTGTAGCTACCATCGAGTTAGTTCACAACATGTTTGATATGGGTGATCTCGTCTTGGATAATCCTAATGCACCCCCTAATAAAAGTATGGATGTGTTCAAACACCCTTTTTTTAACCATTCACCCAATTAAAATATTGTTCAAACCACAACTAACTCAATGATCATAATATCCATATGGATAATATGGTCTTTCCTTTACCTTTAGTTTAACCTCCCCCTCAACAAGAGGCACCCATTTTATAGACTCTTCCCCCACAGTCAATGGCATTTGTTTTTCCCATTCTTCGTCCCTAGGTAGAAGAGCCTATTTCACCTGTTCTACTCCCATGTGAGGAAGAGGCTCCTGTACCACTATTTTTGCCAATAGAGGATCCATTATTTCTAGTTCCCTTTGCACCAATATTACATATCCTCTTACCACTTGAAGACCATGCCTTACCCATTCCACAACCACATATTGAAGGGAAAATCATTCCTATGTTATACCCTCTTGAGGAACCTTTATCGCCTACCTCTCCTTTGTGTATAGAAAGTAGTATCCCATCCACTCCATGTTTGCACCTTGAAGAGTCGGTGTTATCCACTCCTACATTAGATGAGAGACCTATTGTGCCTACTCCAATTGTACCACTCTTACCCCTTCTTTTACCTATGGAGGATCATACTTACCCTATTCCTCACCCACATGTTGAGGGAGAAATTATACCTATGCTCTAGCTCCTTGAATAACCCTCTTCACCTACCTCTCCTCCACCCATTGAAGACCATGCCTCTTCTCCTATCTTTGTCGAAGAAGACCTTGTTACAACTCTTTCTCATTTTTGGCTCGATTATATATATATATATATATATATATATATATATATATATATATATATATATATATATATATATATATGTCACATATATATATACACACACACACACACATATATATATATATATCTAGACACATACATACAAGACCAACAATTTTCCTCTTTCTCAAACACTTCAGCCTTCTAAAGACACAACCGTAAGGCCTATGTCAACTTCATATAAACCCTTCTCACGGTTGGTGAAAAGAATAAATTTTTTTGACTCCACAAAGCTAGATCACACAGCATTTTGGGATCAGCTTAAAACTCTTTATCCAACACAACGAGTGTCACCTTTTACCGTCAACCCTCTCACTACCCTTTACCCCAAAGTATTTGATAAAGTTAGAGCTTCTTCACCAAAATCACTAGAAGCTCATCCATCTATGTCATAATCCTCACCCTCACAAGCATCGGCCACATTAAATCAGATTAGGCCCTTAAGCGTATGCCCCATCTCTAATTTAATTCATCCATAGGTGAAATTAGATTTAACTCCTCAGCTACAAGTTAGAGTTTTTTGGCTTGAACTAAAAGAAAATGTTAAGCTTCCTAGATCTCGTTGATCCTTCCCTTTTTGACCCTCAACTTTACCATCAATTTTGGGACCACACCCCTCTACTTTAGTTGGAGTATTGCCGACCCAAGCAAAACAAAAGGTTAAGTAACCTCCACTACTACCTTTTCCACATGGTAGGCCTTTCACATATGACACCATAATACCTAACACAAAGAAATTATTAGTAGAACACATAACTCTACCACCACCAAACAAAGCACCACACAAAATTACTCTTGTAACTCCTAAACAAAAGAAGGTGTCCACTCTTATTACCACAACAAATTCAAGCCCACTCACAAGCTCGTAGAGCTTTTTCCTACATCATTTATTACAATCTTCCATAATAACTCTTCTCCCATTAAACCTTATATTCCTCTTAGAATGAATCCATCTTGGTTTAATGATACACAAGTGTGTCTATATCATCATTCACTTGGACATGATAATGAGAGTTGTAAAGCCCTCACAGCAGTCATTTGACAACAGTTTGATGTCGATACTCTCTTTGATGATACTCCTGTTAACCTTCCATTTATTCCACCTTTGGCATCCATAATGTCTCCTACTATTCCACCTAAATTCAAACCCAAAGATCTGGTCATACCCCCTTTGCCACCTCATTCACCTACATTTCAGATCAACATAGTTAATGTGGCCACACGGTCACAAAACCAGAAAGATAAAGGTAAGGAAAAGGTCACTGCTCCTTGGGTTCATCCCTTCACCAAAGACACTCCTCCTCCTAATCCTAAGATTTCCATCTTAGGTGTCCTTAAACTAACATCTTTGGATGTTATTCAAAGCTTGATGGTGAAACAACTTCACCAAACTCTTGTAAAAATGTCCTTATATGAGTTAATCCAAAACTCATCCTAACACCATCAAGCTTTGATTAGTGCTTTTCCATTGATTAAGATTCAACCTGATGATCCTCAACATCTTGTAGCTTTGGTCAGCTCCCTTAATTCCATCTCCCTGATTTCTTTCAATAATTCAAAAATTTCACTTCAACACCCTGAAGATCAAGATTCTATCCTTTTTATTACTACATATATTGATCAAAATCATGTCAAGAGAGTCATAATCAATGGGGGAGATAGTATTAATATTATTTCCACCCACACCTACAAATAGCTAGCTCTTCCTAACAATTGCATGTCTCAAACTGATGCGGTGCTCCACTCCTTTAATGATACCACAACTACTACGGTGGGCATAGTTGTCTTACATATTCATGTAGGTCCCCACACAATTTCTAAGATCTTCTATGTTTTAGAAGGAGAATTCCAATATAACATCCTACTTGGATGACCTTGGATATGTGTTATGGTATGTGTACCCTCAACTTTGCACCGTTGTGTCAAGTTTGAGCATGATGGGCAAGTGCATGTTATACCAACTGACCCACCTCCATTTAAAACATGAAACATGACTTATAATCCCAAAGATGTTCTCATTCCATTGAAGACATCATCTTCCCCTCATGATACTTTTGAATCTTCCACAAGATCCACTCCCCTAGTTACACAGATGTTGGCAACACAAATTCCTGACAAGTATCCCATGGAGGGAACTTTTCAACATTTGTCACTTGATAAATATCATTTGTTGACGCTTGACATGTTCTATACTCCACAAGAGTATGGAAATCTTCTCATGCACCCAAACTATGATTCTCACATTGGGATGGTCATTCCTTATACGCCCCCTAACCTTTGAACTAATTTCACATATGGGGGAATTTGTTTAGGCTCCTGTTGTAGTCAATCCATCTTCTTTACCACAATCATTTACATGTGACTTTTCTTTCCTGAGAAACCCTATATTTTCTCACACCTATCTCTTTAGGTGTGCCTAGAAAGGATTTGGTTTGGTTCATTACGAGCAGGGTGTCCATACACCTATTGAATATCCTACTAACACAACCATTGAAAATGCCAAAAAGAGGCATGGAGTGGGATATGATGAACCAAGTAAACTCACTAAAACTTCCCATGTACCAATTATAGAAGAACCAGTCTCTCCTTCTCCACCATCACCTACTGAATCAAAGGTATCTATACCTCCTAAATTTTTTTCAATAAATGTCATCCGTTTGGGGCCTCTCACCTATCACCAGGGTAAGGAAACAAGGTCCCTTCCTCTCATTCACCCTAAAATAATTGATGAAGACTCTCCCACTATTAACACTATCCAATGTCAAGATGATGAAATAATTTTCACATACATGGGTGTGGATGTTGCATATATCCAACGATCGCTCCCATCTGAAACAAAACATATGTTAAATGAATCAACCATTGACATCAATCTGCCCTCTCATGATAACCCCCACATCCTCAATATTGGCCAATCTTTGGATTCCTCTGAGCAAGCTGATTATGCCACATTTCTTAATAACCATAGCAGAGCCTTCACTTGGTCTTATAATGACATGCTTGGTATTGACCCCTATATCATCACCTATAACATTGTCATCAATCGAGATGCTAAACTTGTCAAGCAGCAGTTTTGCAAGATGCATCCTCATATTGGTCTCCTTGTCAAATAAGAGCTCCAATGCCTCCTTTCTGTTAACTTTATCCAACCCATTGACTACCCACAATGGATTTTCAATATTGTTCCTATCACAAAAGTGATCAAGGGAATCTGCATTTGCACCGACTATCATGATTTAAACCTCGCTTATCAAAAAGATGACTTCCCATTGCCATGTATTGACCAACTTATTGATCTAACAACTGGCCATGAGATGCTATCACTTATGGATGGGTTCTCTAGATATAATCAAATCCTGGTTGCTCTTGAGGATCAACATAAAACAACCTTCATTACCCCATGGGGAGCTTTTTGTTATTGGGTCATGCCTTTTGGTCTGAAGAACAATGGTGCCACTTATCAACATGCTAATGACTTACATCTTCCATGATCTCTTACACAAAAATATGGAAGATTATGTGGATGACTTACTCAGCAAGTCTAAACTTCACCAAGATCACTTAATGATTCTCAAAACCATATTTACTCATCTCCTCCAATATAAAATTTGACTAAACCCAAATAAATGTGTCTTTGGTGTTCTTTCTAGTAAGCTTTTAGGTTTTATTATTTCTCTCTGTGGTATTGAAGTTGACCTTGCTAAGGTTAGATAAATACTAGAGATGCCTCCACCTACTAATATCAAACAATTCCATAGCCTGCAAGGCAAACTTTAGTCAATTCATTGCTTCATCTCCTAGTTGTCAAATCATGACCAACCCTTTCACCATCTCTTCAAAAAAAATGTTTCCTTCCATTGAAATACAGATTGCCAGAAAGCTTTTGATGCCCTCAAACAATATCTCCTTTCCCCACTAGTTTTTATTCCACCTAAGAAAAATCAGCTTTTCTACCTATATATCTCTACAATAGACCATTCTCTAGGTGTTATGATTGTACATCAAGATGGCCAACATCAAGAACATGCAGTTTAATACATAAGTCACACACTTATTGATTATGAGACTTGATATACCCATACCAAAAAACTTGGCCTCACGTTGGTCTTTTCAGCCTTCAAGCTTCACCATTATCTCCTAGATCACAAAACCTATGTGGTCACCCATACTAATCCCCTTAAACACATGCATTCCAAGCCATATCACAACCAACATGTAGCTCAGTGGCTCATGATCCTTGCTAAATTCAACTTAGATTTTATTCAACAAAAGTCTATTAAGGGGCAAACAATCACTGAATAGTTAGTTGCCACCCTTTGCCTGACAACCAACCTTCAAACCTGAAATTCCCTGATGAATCCATCACAATACTCTCCACTGATGACATCTCCTATCAAATGATGATGTTCTTTGACGGGTCTAAATGTCAATATGGTGGGGATATGAGAGTCATTCGTATTCCTCTAAATGGTCAGCCTATGCCTTTGTCATTTAAACTAGATTTTGAATGCACTAATAATATGGTCGAATATGAGGCTTTGATCTTAGGACTTCAAACCGCTCTCTTATTGGGTATCAAATCCATAATCATTTTTGGTGATTCTCAGCTAGTGGTTAACAAGGCTAATGGTTCCTACCTATGTAAAAATGAGATTCTATAGTGATATAAACATCATGTAGATACGCTCTTGGGATCATTTGACTCTTATCTCTTACAAACTGTTCCTGGATCTACAAATAATTTTACTGACATAATGGCTTCACTTGCCTCACACATACCCTCTTCATCCTCTTCCTCAAAAATCTATGTCATCATGCATCGCTTAACATTACCCTCTTATTTATCAACTAACATCCTCTTTATTGCAAATGTAGCATCCAACCCACATGACTTATGGTACAAGCAACTCACAGATTATCTTTTTTTTCTATTACCCCATCTGATCTCTCTAGTAATGGGAGACATGTCTTTATAAAACATACCACTCATCACACTATACTAGGGGGACTTCTCTACAAGCAAGGTTTTGATGGTCTTCTTCTTAGATGCCTCACTAGTACCAAGATTCCCTTTGCTATTAAAGAGGTCGATGATGGGATTTGTGGTGGACATTTTAATGGTCACGTAGTTTCCAAGTGTATCCTTCAACTTGGCTATTATTGGCCCACACTCCATCAAGACTATGTTGATTATGTTCAACGTTGCATCAAATGTCAATAAACACTAACCTCATTCATATTTTGAGTCATGCATTACAAGTTACCAAAGACTTTTGGCCCTTCTCCCAATGGGGCTTGGATCTAATCAAGGAGATTAACCCTCATTCCTCCCTCCATCATCATTTTATCATTACTACCACTAAATACTTCACCAAGTGGGTCGAGGCCATTCCTCTCATTTCCACTAAGGTTGACAAAATTGTTGACTTTATCAACCATCACATCATCAATCATTTTAGTCTCCCTCATAAAATTATAATAGATAATGATAAATCTTTCAAAAACAAGATTGTCCAAACTCTTTGTGATACATTCAGAATTAAATTAAGCTTCTCATCACCATATTATCCACAATTAAATGGATAGGTAAAAGCTTCTAACAAAACATTGACCAAAATTCTCTAAAGGTAGTCAATGATACGGGCAAGGATTGGCACACACACATTCTTTTTGCTTTATGGGCTTACCACACTAGAATTTGAACCCTTACGGGTGCTACACCTTTTTCCTTGGCATATGGGATGGAGGATATTTTGCCTCTTGAGGTTTAGATTCCTTATCTTTGCATTTCTCTAAACGACATACTTACTAATGTTGACTTTCACCAAGAACGTTTAGCTCAACTCGAATTGCTTGATGAGCACCGTCTCATAGCCCTCAATGACCTCCAAATTTATCAAGAGTGTATCAAACGCACTTATAACAAAAACCTCAAAGAGTGAGATTTCAATATTAGAGATCTCATCTTAAAGTAAATTCAACATGTGACGAACATGGAGAAAAGCAAACATGGTAAGTTTGTTCCTAATTAGCTTAGACCCTACATCATAACTCACAAATATGGCTCAAGAACTTATCATTTGTCTTCTCTGGAAGGAAGACCAAAACCCAAGCCTTTCAATGCCTTACACGTATGACCATTCTTTTTTTAGATAAGCATCACTTCACCACATATTTAACTTGAGCTCGTCCCTTGAGCACCCCTATTACATTCATCTCCCTTTCTCTTCACCCTTACTCCTACACACTTAGTTAACTTACAAAGTGCTATGGTTTTTCCCTCAAAGTGGAAAACTCCTAAGCCTCTATAGTCTTGTCCATGACTAAAAGCAAAAAATAAATAAATAAATGGGATATCTGACAAGTTATAAACTCTCAGGTCATGATTTTCAACATAGATTGTTCCCTTGAAGGATAGATGTGTAACTTCTCTTTGATAATATCAATAGACTTCTCCCTTCAAAGATATCTATTTAAAAATAAAAAACAAACACTTAGACCACTCCCTTGAAGGATGGCTAGGCCAAAATTTGTTCACAAAGAGGAATAAAAATGAAAAGCTTCTCATATTGATCAGCTTTATAAGACCTCTATACATACAAAATCTCATTGTAAGCTTCCCGCATTGATCAACTTACACACAAAAAAAAAATCTTTAAGACATGGACTTGCCGATAGTAGCTCTTGAGTCACCCACAATAGGGGCATATCATCTGCACTTCGAAGGTTATGCTACCTCAAACACTTTCACTCATTTACCCTTTTTTCCGTCATACTCTTTCAAGGTAATTTGAACTCGTTTAACACAAGGTGAACATGACACTTCTCTAACAAACAAAATGGTCCAATTCTGCAAGGCATGAACGAGGATCATATTCCTGAGCCTATTTATGTTATGATTATGGTCTTTACCAATACATGAGCATTCTGCCTCTTTGTTTTCCCATTCAAATCACATGTCGATCTCTCTATTGAAATGCAAAATGTCATAATAACATAATCAACCTATTCATTTTAATCATACACCATCACAAATATGGAAAAATGTTAAGATGAAGCTAACAAACCAACTATGCATATACCATCACATATATGGGAAATGCTAGTCAAACTCAACTAACATGCTCAAACTAACATGACATAAAAATAACTTTTCACATCAACTTCATAAACGCATCTCAAAATCACAATAAATATACATCTCATATATATATATATATATATGTATGTATGTATGTATGTATGTATGTATGTATGTATATATATATGTATATATATGTATATATATATATGTATATATAAGCTTAGAATACATGTCCATCAATACATCATCATAATATCATCTCTCTCTCAAAATATACATCTCACATCTTTGACTCATAGGCCAGTGTACATATAACATATATAACCAAAAAGGGAAAAATCTAGCACTTAGAGTCCTCAAGGCTCTCCATGTGGTCATGAAGAAGCAATGTCATCACCACTCTCTGCCCATCTACATATACATGAGCTAGACACCATGGCATGTGACACAGATCTCTCCTACTCTCTAAACTCATAATACCTATGAATCTATGGAAAATCCCTGATAGCTCTCTCATAATAGGCAATCTCAACTATGGCAGTAGTATATCTCACCAAAGATACAGTCTACGGTGGTCCTATCGCACTAACTGAAGGCCTGACCTATACTAGTCCCTATGGTGGAGGATTAGCTTGACCCGTTACTCTCAAACTATCTCTCTCCACTGTCAATGTAATAACCTGACCCTGTAACACCTTGACCTGGCCCTATAGTGCCCCAACTTGACCCTGTAGTGCCCCCACTTGGCCCTGTAATGTCTCCACCTATCCTTATAAGGATAATACATATGCCTGCACTGCATCTCTAACATGTACTACTACATCTCGTGCCTGTATAGCTACATATCTCTCACTAATCCTTGTAAATAGGGTGGTGGCCTCCTAACCTCCACCATGGGATGTAAACCTACCCACCAAGCCATATATGTTATTTTACACCTTAGATCAACCACACCTAAACTTGTTGGCAGCTCCTCAAAATCTAGCCCATCTATCTCATGTGGCAAGGGTAGGGGTGCCTCTATATCATCCCTCCTATATCAAGGGAAGGCAAGCGGTACATCTTGTAGTAGGCTGAACTACCTCCTGACCCATGCCATGGGTACCATCTCTAGCTCATTGACTCATCTCCCTCTAACCCATAATGAGCTTTGTAAGCCAATAAGTTGATATGCTTGTCCTTTAAATATGGGGTATGTCAGGTACGGTCTCCAAAAAATATCCACAGGGATCAATCCCTCTATCATGCACTTATAATAAGCAAGTCATGCACTATGTTGTTTACTTGGGTCTGTACCATACCATCCCTCCACCATTTAAAACCAACCCTAAAGCTAGCTAGAATCATAGTAGGTAACCCCAATGGTCATGTCACCATGATATGTTCATATGTCCAACATTACAGTAAATGGTTGACACACAAACTATACCGCCATTGTAGTCTCAAACCCCATAGCTCTTTTTATAACTGAGCCAAAAACACTAGTCTCCATGCAAAAATAGTCCACTTCTCAACCATTTGTGCCAGTACACCCATCCATGCAATCAAAAATATACCAATATCTACATCTGGTAATGCATACACTATGCTCCCTATCATCATCAGGATGCTTAATCAATGTTGCTCCTCATCAGCCATATACAGTGGCTTGTAGGTGAAACTTGTTAAATGATAAATCACCTCACTAACATGCTCACCATATAATGCCACCATATGCATATCATGCTCCTCTCTTGAGCATGGGAAGAGATCCTCACCCTAGAGTGGCAACTGTAATATCCTATATACATCCTCTTGCATCACTGTCAACTCTATAATCAGTAGATGGAAGGTGTTGGTGGTGTGATCCCACCTCTTGATCAATGCTATCATTAGGCTCACATCTTAGGCAACTCTACAATATTGTCACACTCCTCATAACCCCATAGTTGCCATATGTTCCCACTCATATGGGATGACATCCCTCCTCAATCACATCAATAGCCTTAGTAGGTAATCTCATAATTTCAACTCTAGCCTCGCCTATATCCATACACACACAACTCAAGTCACACACTTTCTAATATAATCTATCACCTTTTTTCCTTTCTCTCTGGGAGAACTACATTGGTCTAAAGCCCTCCACCAAGCTATGTAGGTAGCACTTAATTAAAAAGGGGTCTTCTGAGGTTAGCTCATCTATATACCCACCTAACTATCTACCCTACTCTCCCCTCTACACCTTAGGCTTCACTACCTCTCTCTCTCTCCACCCTAGTCCCAATTTCCTATCACAACTCTAGGCCTCACGACTTATATCCCTAACCTATAACCTATATTTTAAACCCTAAGTCTCTTGACCTATCTCAAACTATCTTTTTTTCCCTAACACACTTATAGATATTTTTTTCTAGGCTCTGGGAGAACTACATTGGCCTGAGGCCCTCGACTGGGCTATGTAGGCAGCACTCAGCCGATATAGGGTCTTCTGAGGCTAGCTCGGCCATTAGGGTAGTTGACTACTTCCATTAGGGATCTAAACTGACCCTTTTTCCTATTTTATGGTTCTTCACAGTCACTAACATCAATTTTAATGTTGACATTGATGCTTGGTGTTGGTTGATGTCAATAGAAACCTACTGACATCGATGCCATATCAGTCGACATCGGTGGAACCCACTGATCTCAACAACTGGTTTAGCACTAGGGCCAAATGACCCATTCCCAAAAGTTCACATTTTTCCTAAAAACTACCCCAAATCCCTCCCAACTTACCCTAAACCTACCCTACCCTATTTCTTACACCTCTACTAACATGTTCTTCCCCCCAAATCTCAAATTAACCAACCAAAGCAAATTAACCAATTCACATTCAAAACCAAATTGTAGAGACTCTTACCTCATCTCTCCATCTCCTCTAGGCTGGCACAATTGGCTCTTATGGTGGCATGTCTCCCACTAGGTCCCTTCCTAGCTCTACCATCTCAATCATAGTCAAAGCTTTATTTTTCTCCAATCAAAAGTTGCAAATGAGTTTGGTCAGCCACCAAACCTCTTTTTTCTAGGTTTGGTCAGCTACCGACATTGACATCTTTGACTTAATCCATTGACATCAAAACTTAAGCCTATTGACATCAACAACATTGCCCTAAGCCACCAACATCAACACTATTTACTATCGACATCGACGATGTCACCAACATCAGCACCATTGAATTAATGTTTTCGCCAACAACCCCAACTTTTTAGACTTTACCCATAATCTGGGGCAATTTGGAGATCACATATATCTCCCTGACCATGACCACCAACCTGGAGATCACATATATCTCCCCAACCATGACAACCACCCTTGAAGATCACTTACATCTCCACCCATGATGACTTTTCTTGGATATCATGAATATCTCCTTGCTTATTGACCCTTTTACACCAACCTTGCATTGCTTGTTTTGACTGCTTATGTTATTTTTCTATAGTAAGCTATTATACACATGCATGTATATTAGGTGTTTTGGATGGCGACCAAGCTCGTCCTGTCACCTACAACCCTTTTGTGTTTCCCAAGGGCACTTCCTACCTTAGATACCTGACACACATAAACCATTGGAGCTACAACTTTGATTGTTTTTACCTATTAGCTATCACTTACAAGCTATGCTTTGGTTATTTCTATCCAAGTCCTCCTCAAACTTACATGTTCTTAACTTTATCAACTATAGCTCATAGTAGTATACGCACATGCAATGATACCATGTTATTTTCTACTCACATAATTTACTTCTTATCAAATTGATACCTAATTCTGGTTTCTCCTCCATCGATTTCCATTTTGAGGGGGGGATACCTCATTCAATACTTGGAGCATCTAACTCTTGTTTTTGTATTGCAACTTGTTAGTACAAATTACAAGATAAAAAAGGGTAAATATAGATACTAAAATTGAGTCACACAGATGTGTAACTCCCTATGTTGAAACCCCCCTTAAGCCCATTTTTCAATAATAACAATTAGCCTCCCTAACCCATACTTTTACCCCTCACATATTTAATTAATTTAAAATACTTAATTAAGTTAATTAAAAACCCTTTATGCCACCTTACCTAGCCTCCTCATCCTAAGACTGATTCTCACCTTATGAGTCACCTCAAGACTTAGTCCCCTTATCCTAACTACCCAAAACGTATTCTCACCTCAAAACTAAATTCCTGATAAACTACATCCTTCTTAGCCTCCTATTTTTACCATGTTGCAATGGGTGCCACATTTAGCATGAAGAGCAATAAAAAACTAGCCAAAAATAGTAGTTTTACTTATTTTGAGGCCGTTGACATCAGCAGGATCATTGACTTCAATTATTTAAGCTAACTCCAAACTGATGTTTAGGTCAACAGAAATCAAGAAAACTCTTTCTTATTGACATTCAAGCTCTCAACATTCAACTTTTGACATCCTGGCTTACGATTATCTTATGCAAGTCAATCTAGATTAAAAACCAAGCTCTTGAGGACAAACAACACTTGTTTGTTTTCTCTATTCAGGGCATTAGTTTAGACTACCTGATAGGAGCCATCCATCTGACACTTATCATTCAGTCACCACTACAACTACGTATATCATTTACTCTATAGGTATTTTAAGTAGTTACTTTGTTATTAATTTACATCTATTTTTCATTACTTTACACATTCTTGATCGAACCCCCATGAAAGAGTTATAAAGCTTCCCTACTTGTTTCCCCTTGACCTGACACATCAAACCTCTGACTAGATCCATCTAAACCATCTCTCTCTCACACACAACTCTCTCCAACCTTGTAGACCTGACCAAAACCATTTCTTAGACCCAAAAAATCCTTCTTCAAGCTCCTAGGCAATTATTTCCCCTATTGACCTCGGTAGCCTAACCAACATCGATCACCTTCACCCATCGACCTCGACAGCATAACTGATATCAGTCACTTCCTTACTAATGTTGGCGACTATGGATTTCCTAACCTTTCCAAAACCTACCCAAACACCTTATAAAATACAAATAGAATATACCACATGCACTCTGTCACTTTCTATTGCACTCAGGGTGTGAATAATGGTAACATTATCTCTCTTTCACTCTCTCTTTACCTCTCTTTTAGTTATTAATTACTCTTTTGTCTCTCAAAAGTGGACTATCATCTCTAAGGAAGTTTCACACTTTTTGGAACAAGCACATAGCTTGGTAGCCCACTCATTTATCTACTAACAAATATTTTTTGGTAGTGCTTTCTTACTTGCAGGTAGTCCTCCCCAGCCAAACAGGAGTGCTCACAATGTCTGGATACGACGTGCAAACCAATCTAGGTTCATTCTAATCACTTATTCCTATCATTCTTCTCTATTTTTCTTTAGACTTGAAATAGACATATTCTAGTGAAACAATATGATTTTACAATGGAGGTAAAACCTTATTTATAGTGAAATACTAAGGGAGGTGACCATTGTAATAATGATCCATCTATCATAATAAAGTTATTTAATTAAAGCTTGGTAACTTATTAAACAATTATAGCTTTATTATTAATTTTCACAAGGTTACCACCTCATGTTAATAAATAATGTGTTATTATTATTTAATAACTTTACCAAGGCAAAGGGACAATAAGCCCACTTAGGATTAAATGCTCTAACAACATGTGTGTTTGTATTAGACTCTTGCATCAATGCAATTATCCAACTATGATGTAGATGTCCAAACATACCTTTTGATATTTTTCCATGTTTTTTCGCTTTGTGACCATTTGATTTTCCCCTTATGTTTATTATAATTCAAAATCAAGAGATCCCTATATATACAAAGGCTATGATTTAATTACACCACCTAGGATTTTGATCAGGCAAGTTTTTAATTAACAAGTAATTTATATTTTAATTTTTTAAATTGCATTACATTACTGAATTGAATATTTGAAGCATTCAAAAGGTTAATCTACTCTTGCATTACTTATACTAAGGATTAACATAAGATACAAAGCATCTAGTTTCAAAATCAAAATTCCATGCCCATGCCTAGGAGAGAGAACTACATGTGGGTCTGAGACCCTCTTTAGATTAGTAGATATGTAGGCAATACTTATCAATAGTCGAGGTTGCTAGTGTTAACTTGATTCACATGTTAACCCTTTTTTACCAAGTTATAGGAGGCCAAAGGTAAAGGTATTAGGGTTTTTCTAATTGGTTGGATCTTGCACACAGGTGGACACATTTTGAAGGACCAAATAGGTATATAGACAATAGTGCAACTCCAATATAAATTTGGATCTATTTATGTACATTTTCTAGACTAGACACCTACATCAAAGATAGACATATGTATTGATGCAACTATCTGAAAGTGACACAAGTGTCATGGAGTTAATAATAGTCAAACCATAGAGTGAGCAGATCCAAAAATCCTAATCACTATTCTGAGATGATTCCAGATCACTATCACAGTTTAGAATGGAACATGAAATAAGATATGATTTTTTATCCTTGGGTTACCTTGTATTTATTGTATTTATTACACGTGTGAGTATGAAAATTTATATAGTTTGGAATAGATTACTAAATTATTAATATCTTCATATTATACTCAAATAATTTTATTTGCTAAAGTGTGTTTTGCGTAAAAAGCCAAATAGTATAAAACATTATGGTGAACATGTCCTCTATTTGTTGAACAAAACCCTAGCGTGCATGTGGGGTTTCTTCCTTCCCAAGTTTATTTCAAATTCCTATATTTATTTTTTAGATCTAATTTCTTGCATAAGCATAGATTAAGGAATGCTTATTTATCTTTTTGATCTAGTTATTTTACTTGATTTCTTTGTGATTTGGTGCAAAGTTAAAGTTATTATGGATTTTTTTATGAAAGGCCCTACAAATCCCCATCCTTTGGATTATTTGTTTAATTTTCTTGATGATAAATTTATTACAGATGGATATCTTATGGCACATCAAAAATAGGTTCAAACCCCCCCTTTTTTATAACTATGATAATGAAATAACTAATGATGAAAATTCAAGTATAAATGAACATGCTAATGATCATAGCATTATTTCATATGGTTATGAGTGTGATGTTTCTCCTCTTGGGTATGTGGAGCCTAGTTCTCCTATTTCTTCTCTTTTCAATGATGAAGGGTTTAACAAGTCAAAAATAATAATTTTTTTTAGTGCATTACATAAGGATGATACAATATATATGCATCAAGTTAGCATTCAAGATGTTGTAAGTTAAAATGTTGAATACATACACTCCAATGATGACAATGTTAAAAAAATTGAATGTTCCTCTTATATTTCCAATGATAAAAATGTTAAAGAAATTGAGTGTGTGTTTTCTTTTCCAAGTGATGCTAATGCTGAAAATCTTATCCCTTCTTTAGATGACTCAAATGAAAATAGTGAAATTACTTCTCTTTCTCTAAATTTCAATGAGAAAAATGCATGTACTACTTCCTCTCCTCTCTTGCTTGAATGGAAAAATGAAAATGCATGTGCAAGTCCTAAAAAATATATTATTAAACATGCATTGTTCAGAGTTACAATTAAATTTCAAAGTACATTTGATTCATCTCTTTCAAATATCAAGTCATATAAATCAAATAAAATCAAAATCAACATCACATTATCTCTCCCTTATTTTAAAATTACAAATGAAAGTGAAAATTGCATCTTTCCCTCTCTTAATATTTCAAAATAAGTATAAAATGTTTCCTTTCCTCCCTCCTTTGAATTTTATGCTCAAAAGGACTATATGTTTAAAAATGACATTCTTTCTTAATCTTTTAAGATATGTCACAAAGTTCAAATAATATATCACGTTGTCATGGTAATGATATCAATGTTCATGATAATCACAAAGACATTCTTGCCTATTTACCTAAATTTGCAAAACCATGTGATACTACTATTTTAGAGGGTGGTAAGGAATCCACCACTCCTATTTTATTATGAATGGTAGTTTACAACCTTTAAGCAAATATTTAACCTTTTTACCCATCTCCACTTGTCATATGTTATATATCATGACTACCATGGGATATCTTCAACAACAAGTGAATACCCTTAAGTTGAAAGTGTATTCTCATGAGGCTACCTTTGGGGAGAATATGTCAGGGGAGCAACCTCTTACTCAAGATGTGTTTGAATTTCCTTAATTGTGAAACTTTATCATGCCTAAGTTCTCCTCCTTCAATTTTCGAGGAGATCTTGCTACTCATTTAAAAAAATATATACATTATTTTGAACATTGGGCTAAGGATGGATGCTTGTTTTTAAAGGCTTTCCATCAAAAGTTTAGATAAAGAGGCTCTTTATTGGTTTTATATCCTCCCATATGGTTAATTATCCACATTTAAAAAACTCAAATATATGTTCTTATCCAATTTCATCGATATACCTTAAGTTACCATTGGAAAATTTACAAATATTAACACAAAATGAGAATGGGTCCATTCAAGACCTATTAAATTTAAGGATGTATTATATTCCTTAAACTATAACCCATCATAATTATAAGTACAATTTATATTTATCAAGGGTCTTATTTTTCCACTTAGAGAAAGGGCACTTCACAAGCCCTTTGCTTCATTCAACACTTTATATTAGGATGTGCATAAATATGCAGGTGCTTTAACAAATACTAAAATAGAATTACATATTTCTCAACCTAAAGGAAAAAATAATACAAATAATGTTTTCAAATGAAACATGGTACAACAAACATTTTTGAAGCAAACAAGCAAACTAGGAAGGGTCATGAACCACTTCAAAAACCTCCTTTAGAACCAACAATGCATACCAAAGAACAAATAGTAAAGGTTTTGAACAAAGGAAAGGAACATCCCTATATAACACCTCTTATAGTTAAACATATGCCTCTACAAGAAGTAAAACACTTCAATTTGACTAGTACCAAGAAATACCACATGATATATTATTCACACTATTGGATAAATGGATGGTATAGCTTCGTCTTAACTCTCATTATCCACTACACAGATTTGAAAATGTAAAAAGACAACACTTTTACACTTACTTAAGTAGGGACATATCCAAATATTATCAAAAGGCCCCACTTTTGATTCATTTTGTTGCTTTGAGGTAATATGAAGTGTGGAGTCTAGTTTAGGAGTCCTACAAGAGTTCAAGATTTGAATTAGAGTCTTTAAAAGAGTTTTCCACCTTTTTTCCTCATTTGAAAATTCAAATTTGTAAAATGGAATGCTAATGTGTATGGGGTATAAAAGGTAATGTAATAGATCTATATCTTTCTGTCAAGGAGTCTAAATGTTGTGTTATATGGTTAGGTTCCAATAAAGGGTTAATAACACCCATGTTGAGTCATTATGTTGAGTAAAAGAGTGGTTAGGTAGTTAGGTAGCATGCAAGAATCCGTTATGCTATTTTTAAGACTTTAAAATGGATGTTTTGGTTTGTTAACAAGGCATTGAATGTCATCCAAGAAAGGATAAGAATAGTAAGGGATTTGGTTTTCAAAGAATGAATGTAAAAATAACCCCAAGAATAAGAATATAAGTTGTTTCTTTGAATAAAATTATGTTGTAGACTTTGCATTATCTAAATATGCATGGAATTGATTATGAAAATGGAGTATGTGTTAAGAGCCTAGATAAAAAGATGGTTTAAACATCATAATAGAATTGTTAAGTGAATCCATTGTATGTTTTAAATCTTTTTGTATTATCTAATATTTTTTTCCAATATAAAGAAGAGAGGTTCAAAACAAATTTGTGTTCCCTATCTTGAGTCTATGTTTCAAGGATTGAGAAAATGTTGTTTGTGCAAAAATAAAGCTGTGGGAGATTTATATGAGTGCCAAAAAGATTGTTACGTTTATTCTTACACATTATTGAAGTTATTAGTGAGGATTTCATTCATTTTGAAGAGCAAATAACTGATAAGTTAATTAGTCCCTGTGTTGTTCTTAGGTATCCTATTGAGACAGATGTGGCAAACATTTGAAAAGGACTTTTGGTACTTGAGATTGGTATAAAGGTTGTGTTTAATCCTATTTAAAATTGTGATAATATTTGAAATCTTTATTACTACTCAAAATCAATAACAGTCCCTCACTAACCCTACAGTCTATGCCTACATGCACAGATTGACAAAGAAATGGTTTGAAATGATGAACAAATATCTAAGTGTGACATTATAATAATTTGAGAATGTGTGGAGACATACTTTATACTTTATCAAACTTACAGGACCTTTTGAAACCCTATATGAAGCAAGTATGATAATTTTGAATGCTCTTGGGTTCCTTAGACTATATGAAACCCTGTTTATAGGGTTTGGACAAGTAAATGTGTGTATAAAGTGATCCCATAGGTGAACTTTGATAAAAAAATTGTGAAATTATATAATTCCATGTATATAAAAGGATTTTTGAGTTTATAGTTTGAGAGGGTATGTGTCCATACATATATACAAGGTTGTGGATGAAAAGTTACAAGTAAAACCTAAAAGGGCTAATTTGAGATCTATAAGAGCCTAGAAAGGGTAATTAGGAGCAGAGTTGATGGATGAAATTTCATGAGAAGATAAAGATAAATAGAGGGTATCTAAAACATTAATCAGTTTTCTAATATATTTTTTATACCTTCCTGTACAAAGAGAAACTCCTCAAAAAAAGGCTACTAAGATAAGCATTAAGGTGGCAGAGTTGAGCAGGGATGATTTGTTGCATGATAGGAAGTTATGGTTTAGCTAAAGAGCTCTAAGGGACTATGAATAGTATGGCCAAGATGCCTAGTGGCATAAACTAATCATTGAACTCAAGTTCATATTATTACATGTTGACTGAGTATAAGAACCATGTCAAGAAGTTGACTAACACAATAAGAGTAATCAATATTGAATGCATCAATGGAATTGTAGGTATTGGAGTTGGATTGTGAAGATTTTAAATGATGCTCTACATCATTTGGTATTAGAGTGATAAGATACCTTGGGTATCGGTAAAGGAAGGATATACAGTGATAAAGACATGATATTGTTCAAAGATTTTATGAATATTGTAGGGAACAATTAAGAAAAGAGACAAGGTGAGTGACAAAGTGCAAGATAGAGCAGATCAAGAGAAGGCAAGAAGCTAGTACAATTCATAACAAGGTATGATTGTTTATGATTAACTTGATAAGGTGTTAAATGTATTTTCTCAAGTGATTTGGATTTGGTTATTGATTTGAATTAGAGGAAAGATAAGTGAAAGGATGGAGAACCTTAAGAGGTGAAGGAAGATAAAAGGATAGTGTGGCAAAGAATCCCAAAGCCAAAAAATGCTATGGAGAATAGAGAGAGATATTGACAGCTCAAGTAAGCAAGCTCAAGAGATATCTTAATAAGACAGAGAGCATTCCCAAGTGAGGACCAAGAAAATAAGTAGGAGACTCCAAATGAGAGTCCAAAGAGAAAGAAAAGAGAATAGAGGTGACCCAAATGAGGTCAAGAAGGTAAGTGTGAAAAATAACTTGTCAAGAAAGAGTGAAGGAAAAAAAGGAAATAGTAATGATGAGCTTACTACAAGAAGATTGTCATAAAAAGATGAAAAAAAAGTACAAAATGGAGAAGTGGATATAGATAAGGAGATTGTTGAGTTGAGAAAAGATTTAACAAGTATCGAAGAGAGATTGAGAGAGATGTTAATGGCATGCAAAAATAATTTCAGTATCAAGATCAAGTAGAGAGTACATTATGCATTCAGGGACAAGATGGAAGATAGAAAAATATAGTAGGTGGTTATTCATATGAGATATCAACTAGAGGAGATGATTGAAGAGTTTTAAAAATATGAGGATGGGGAAGATGGATGGTCAAGTGAATATGCAAATATAACCTTGTGTTATCTTGAGAAAGGTGAACAACTAGATGACATGGAAAGCATAGGTGAAAAAGTTTAAAGCTTCATTGAAAGCATACAGAAGGAAGAGTTAATATCAGAAGAACATGAAATTATTAAAGAGGTAAACAAATATGTTGATCATTTTTATTATTCTAATGTACATAAAAAAATTTCGCAGGTGGATGAAGTAATGCCTCAAAAAGATGACATTGTTGTTGGTCTAGCTTGTAGGGTGTTGATTGCAAGTCATAAGACAATTGCACAGTAGGAGGAATAATTGAAAGCAAACACTCAACCTAAGAAGGTTGTTTCAACCCAAGAAGAACATGACAAGTCATGGCACAATCCAATTTTCTTATGTGAGTATGTGAACCAGTTGTTTACAAGCTTGTCTAAGCATTTGACAATGATTTCTAGTAATGAATATATACAAGGGTTTGTGGTTAAAGTTAGTGCTTTGAAAAAATTTGTTAAAAAATACTAGGAGAGCAATGGGCTGATAAGTGGACAATAGGTCCGTGAAAAGCAAGAATTTGAATCATAAAATAGTATTCAAGTAGTTAAATGGCAAGAGGATAAGGCATTAGCATAAGTTGTGAAAGGAGATAATGAAATAAGGGAACTATACAATCACCTCTTAAAGAAGGAGAAACAACACAAAAATATGTATTAATAGTAGTATAGGAGTACACAACAATATAAAACATGTAAGGCACAATAAGAAGTGGTGTACAAGGTAGCATGGATAGAATAGATAGAAGTGGTGAATGAGATGAGGGAAAAAGATGTCAAGATACTTGCACAAGAAGTCCAACATGAAGACAAAGAATAATTTGAAAAATTTGTAGATATGGCAAGATAGAATAAGCATTCAAATCATGCTAAAGATAGCAGGGTATATGTTTTATTTAACCCTATTGTGTTGTGTGTAGGTATGCCCATCAAGAGATTGAAAAATTGGAGGCCTAAATGTGGAGCCCAAGTGCATGTACAAATTTATGAGAGACAAGTGGAAGCAAATCAACAAGGAGAATCAATCAAGTATATCAACAAGAGCATATGGGAAACATTCTCCAAATTGGTAGTATGATGTAGGGGCATCCCCAAAGCTTATCAAAATGCCCCACTTTTGATTCATTTTATTGCTTTGAGGTCACAGGAAGTGTGGAGTCTAGGTTGGGAGTCCTACAAGAGTTCAAGATTTGAATTAGAGTCTTTAAAAGAGTTTCTTGCCTTTTTTCCTCATTTGAAAATTCAAATTTGTAAAGATGGAATGTTAATGTGTATGAGGTCTAAAAGGGAATGTAAGAGATATATATCTTTGTGTCAAGGATTATAAATGTTGTGTTAGATGATTAGGTTCCAATAAAGGGTTAATAACACCCATGTTGAGTCATTATGTTGAGTAAAAGAGTGGTCAGGTAGTGAGGTAGCATACAAGAATCAGTTATGCTATTTTGAAGTCTTTAAAATGGATGTTTTGGTTTGTTAACAGGGCATTGAATGTCATACAAGAAAGGATAATAATAGTAAATGGTTTGGTTTTCAAATAGTGAATGTAAAAATAACACCAAGAATAAGAAATAAGTTGTTTGTTTGAATAAATTTCTATTGCAGACTTTGCATTATCTGAATATGCATGGAATTGATTATGAAAATGGATCATGTGTTAATAGCATGGATAAATAGATGGTTTAAACATCATAATATCATTGGTAAGTTAATCCACTATATGTTTGAAAGCTTTTTGTGTTCTGTGATATTGTTTTCCAATATAAAGAACATAGGTTCAAAACAAACTTGTGTTCCCTATCCTGAGTCTATGTTTTAAGGACTAAGAAAATATTGTTTGTGCAAAAACAAAGTTGTGGGAGATTGATATGAGTGCCAAGTATATTGTTAAGTCTATTCTTACACATTCTTCAAGTTATTAGTGAGGATTTCATTCATTTTGAGGAGCAGATAACTAACAAGTTAATTGGTCCTTGCTTTGTTTTGAGTTATATTGTTGAGAAAGATGTGGTAGATGTTTGAAAAAGACTTTTAGTACTTAATATTGGTATAAACATTGTGTTTAATCCTATTTAACATTGTGATAATATTTGAAATCTTTTTTACTACTCAAACTTAATAATGGTCCCTCCCTAACCCCTACAATTTGTGTTTGCATGCATAGATTGATAAAGAGCTAGTTTGAAATGATGAATAGAGGTCTGAGTGTGACATTATAATGCTTTTAGAACGTGTGGAGATGTAGTTTAGACATGAGGAAACTTACAACACCTTTTGAAACCCTGCATAAAGCAAGTATGAGCATTTTGAATGCTCTCAGGTTCCTCAGACTATATGAAACCCTATTTCTAGGGTTTGGACAAGTGAATGTGTGTATAAAGTGATCCCACCAGTGAAATTTGCTAAAAGTTTGTGAAATTATATAATTCCATGTATATAAAAGGATTTTTGAGTTTGGAGTTTGAGAGGGTACATGTCTGTACATATATACAAGATTGTGTATGAAAATTTACAAGACCTAAAAGGGCTAATCTGAGATCTATAAGATCCTAAAAAGGGGACTTAGGACCAAATTTGATAAATGAAATTACATGAGAAGAAAAATCTAAATAGAGGGTATCTAAAACACTAATTATTTTTCCAATATATTTTTGTGCCTTCTCATACAAAGAGAAACTCCTAAAAAAAGGCTACAAATATAAGTATTAAGGTGGCAGAGTTGAGCAGGGATGATTTGTTACATGGTAGGAAGTTATGGTTTAGATGAGGAGCTCTAAGGGACTATGAATAGTATGGATAAGATGCCTAGTGGCATAAACTGATGATTGAACCCAAGTTCATATCATTACATGTTGACTGAGTATAAGAACCATGTTAAGAAGTTGAGTAACACAATAAGAGTAATCAATTTTGAATGCATCAATGGAATTATAAGTATTGGAGTTGGATTGTGCAAATTTTGAATGATGTTCTACATCATTTGGTATTAGAGAAAGAAGATACCTTGGGTATAGGTAAAGGAATAATATACAGTGATCAATACTTGATAATATTCAAAGATTTTATGAATATTGTAGGGAACAAGCAAGAAAAGAGACAAGGTGAGTGACAAAGTCCAAGATAGAGTAGAGCAAGAGATGGCAGGAAGCTATTACAATCCATAACAAGGTATGATTGTTTATGATTTATTTGACAAGGTATTAAATGTATTTTCTCAAGTGATTTGCATATGGTTATTGATTTGAAGAAGAGAAAAGATAAGTGAAAGGATGGAAAACCTTAAGAGGTGAAGGTAGATAAAAGGATAATGTGGCAAAGAATCCCAATGCCAAAAAAGGATGTGGAGAATAGAGAGAGATATTGATAGCTTAGGGAAGCAAGCTCAAGAGAGATCTTAAGAATACAAAGAGAAGTCCCAAGTGAGGACCAACAAAGAAGCAAGAGACTCCAAGTGAGAGTACAAAGAGAAAGAAAAGAGAATGGAGGTGACCCAGGTAAGGTCAAGAAGGCAAGTGTAAAAAATAACTTGTCAAGAAAGAGTGAAGGAAAGAAAAGAAAGAGTAATGATGGGCTTACTACAAGAATATTACCACAAAAATATGAAAAAGAAAGTACAAAATGAAGAAATAGATATGGATAAGGATATTGTTGAGTTGAGAAAATATTTAACAAGTATGGAAGAGAGATTGAGAGAGATGTTAATATCATGAAAAAATAATTTAAGAATCAAGATCAAGAAGAGAGTACATTGTGCATTCAGGGACTAGATGGAAGATAAAAAAATCTAGCAGATAGTTATTCATATGAAATATCAACTAGAGGAGATGATTGAAGAGTTTGAAAAATATGAGGACAAGAAAGATGGATGGTCAAGTGAATATGCAAACATAACCTTGTGTTATCTTAAGAAAGGTGAATAATTAGATGACATGGCAAGAAAAGGTGAAGAAGTTTAAAGTTTCATTGAATGAATACATAAGGAAGAGTTAATCTCATAAGAACATGAAAGGTCTAAAGAGATAAACAAATGTTTTGATCCATTTTATTTTTCTAATGAACATAAAAATTTGTAGGAGGTGGATAAAGTAATGCCTCAAAAATATGACAATGTTGTTGGTCTAGCTTCTTGGGTGTTGATTTTAGGTCATAATACATTTGTACAGTATGAGGAAGAAGTGAAAGTAAGCACTCAACCTAATAAGGTTGTTTCTACCCAAGAAGAACATGAGAAGTCATGGTACAATCCAATTTTCTCATGTGAGTATGTGAACCAGTTGTTTACAAGCTTGTCTAAGCATTTGACAATGATTTCTAGTAATGAATTATACAAGGGTTTGTGGATAAAGTTAATGTTTTGAGAAAGTTTTTTGAAAAGGACTAAGAGAGAAATGGGTTGATAAGTGGATAGTGGGTCCATGAAAATCAAGAATTTTAATAACAAAATAATATTCAAGTAGTTAAATGGAAAGAGGATGAGGCATTGGCAGAAGTTGTGAAAGAAGACAATGAAATAGGGGAACTCTATAATCACCTCTTGAAGAATGAGGAACAACAAAACAATGTGTATGAAAGCAGTATAGGAGTCCACATCAATATGAAACATGTAAGGAACAAGAAGAAGTGGAATACAAGGTAGTATGGATAGAACAAATAGAAATGGTGAAAGAGATGAGGCAAAAAGATGTCAAGAAACCTGCACAAGAAGTCCAATGTAGATATGACAGGATACAATAAGCCTTTAAAGCATACTCAATATAGTAGAGCATATGTTTTCTTTAACCCTATTATGTTGTATATAGGTATCTCCATAAAGGGATTAAACAAGTGGAGACCTAAATATGGGGCCCAAGTGCATGTACAAAATTATGAGAGATAAGTGGAAGCAGGTCAACACAGAGCATCAATCAATTATATCAACAAGAGAATAAGGTAAACATTCTCCATCTTGGTAGTATGATGTAGGGGCATCTCTAAAGCTTATAAAAATGCCCCACTTTTGATTCATTTTGTTGCTTTGAGGTCATAGGAAGTATGCGGTCTAGGTTAGGAGTCCTACAAGAGTTCAAGATTTGAATTAGAGTCTTTAAAAGAGTTTCCTGCCTTTTTTCCTAGTTGATCCCACTGGGCATGCCAAAAACTCTTGATAGAGTGGATTACACCCTAGACAGGAGGCTGAGATCCTGCCTTCCACATGCCTTCCACACACAATAATGGAGACTCCCCTCTTGCCTGTGGGCCTGGCAAAACTGGGGGGAGAGTCTCTAGATAAGGGCTAACTCCCTTTGATGTATCTTTTAGGTCCCGGATTCCCTACTGCTAACAAATAAATGAAAAAAGGGGGGGATGAAAAAGGAGAAGGATGCTAAAAATAGAACCTAAACCTAAATTAAAGAGGTGATACACCAAAAAAGTTGATCCACTCAGGCCTGAACATACACTTTTCACCAAGAAGAAGCTATCATACACTTCACCTGATGTGGGAGACTCTTCTGTATCAGTGAGTCAAGGGTCCTAGAGATATAGGGAGGAATAACTGTCAAAGGTGATCTAAGACACACTTTGGTAGCCTATTCACATGTGCCTATATTCTTGTTGTAGACACTTCTAGCAGACCTACAGAAGAAGAAACTTCACAATGCACTAGACATGCTGGAATCATTCTATAAAAAGCATAAAATAAAATGACTTAACACAAAAGAAAAACATAGACATATGCGTGAGTGCAATTTCAAATGGAGGTAAGAATTGCTAAGTCTTGATTTAAGGTAAAATCTGGCAGAGTGCTACCTTACAAGCCTGAGAGATTTTTGGGTAGAGCTTTGCCTTATAGGCTAAGAGATAGATCCCCTCAAAATTAAAATTTTACAATATATAGAAAGAGGAGAAGAAGTAAAGGTGCCTCTTTGGAAAAGACTTTGGCGCTCTTTGACAAGTTGGCCCATGTGCATATGTGAGCATCGGGAAGAGGAAGTCACTGTTGCTGATGTCATTCTTCTAGAAGAGGCCTATTGGAACCATGTTGTGTGATCACCAATCTTGACTTTGGCATCCGAACATTAATGTGAAAGCACGAGCCACACCTCTTTTCTACAAACAAGACTACTCCTTCCAGATATGCACATGATTTGTCTACTTATAAATGCAAAGTGGAGGAGACATGCTACGCCGCTTACTGTTTGTGCCATTTTGTGACCACCTAGAGAGCACTATTTCAATTACAAGAGTAAATCCCTAAATTGACACCTCTTCTTTTCCACCTAGACTGTTTGTTCACTTTTGCACTTTGTCTCTTCCTGGTTTTGTCTCTTTCTCGCTCCTTCGGCCCTCGAGATATCTTCTTGGTGGGTCTCTGAGTTCTTTGGGCTCTTCTTTAAACTTTTCAAAATCAACGGCTATTTCACGAGCCTTAAATTTGATGTCCACGGCCCCGTCACTGTTTGAAAACCAATGGCTAGTTTTTTGTGCTTGATTTTGACGTCTTTAGGCCCATCACCACTTGGACTTTCTTCGGTCTTTTCCTTTCCTCCAGAATTCTTGTTTTGAACCCTCCCAAAGGGAAGGTGACCCTTCAACTTTTAGAGAAGTGTCCTTCATTTGGCAGTCGAGAGTCCCCTGCAAGGGCACCTGCCCTTCGGGGTCCTTCGGCAGCTTTTTCTCTTCGATTATTTTCTCATGGATAAAAAGTATACAAGAATTATCTTGCTCATTCCTTTCCTTCAGAGGATTTTCCTCGGGCTTTTTCCCCACAGACATTTTTCCATGAAAAATTTTCCCTTTCTTCCTGCAGACTTTTTTTTGAATTTCTTCAGACTTTTTGTCCGAAGGAATTCCTTTGGACAAAAGTCTGAAGAAATTATGTCTTTGCCTTAAGTCCTTTTCATGGAATTTTTTGTTTGAATCCCTTCCAAATTTCTTTAGACTTTTTATCCGAAGGAATTCCTTCAGACAAAAAGTCCGAAGGATTTCTTCCTTTGCTTCTTTGACTGCCTTTGAAAAAGTGTCGTTCGGGAAAATTGGAAACAACCCTTCTGAAGGGTACTTCTTTTGCCTTGAACAAATTTCTAAAGGAAACTTACCTTTTTGGATTTTCTCTATGGCCTCTTTGAAATTGCTCCCTGCCCTCTGCAAGGGCTCTTGAGTTTGGAACTGCCCTCCATAAGGGCATTTGAAATGGTCCATTTTGTGCCTACGTGTGAACTTACCTCTTCCTGCAGAGTCTATAGTTTTCCACCTATCGAGTCTGTAGAAATCCATGCTTGTAGAGTTTGTAGAAATGCTTGCAGAGTCCATATAAATTTTCAAGACTTGTGCAAAATCAAAATGTACTAGCTCAGAATAGCAGGGGAAAAGGGGGACCAATTTTTTGGCCTGTTGGACCAAAAATGGTCAACAATACCTTATACAAATTAGGGCATCTATAACTCTATTTTCTTTTCCCTTGATGTAGTTAGTATCAAAATCATAGTTGGATAAGAACTCCAACCATCATCTTTGATGGGCATTCAGGTTTGGTTGGGTGAAGATATATTTAAGCCCTAAATTTTCAATCTTGAGTTTAAACAACTTTTCCAACAGATAATGCCTCCAAACTTGCAAGACATGCACTATTGTAATAAGTTCCAAATCATATGGGGCATAATTTACCTCATATGACTTAAGTTTCCTGGACTCATATGCTATAATTAAATCATCTTGCATAAGAACTCCTCCAAGACCACCCCTAGATGCATATGAGATTATTGAGAACTAGCCATTAGGTTTAGGAACTCTTAGCATAGGTGCTGAATTAAACTTCCTTTTTAGTTCATGAAAATGATTTTTCACACTTGTTTGACAAAAAAAAACTCTAATTCTTCTACTAAAGAAAGGGGTAATTGTGTTAACTATTTTCGAGAAATTTGGAACAAATTTCTTGTAATATCTTGCTAATCCTATAAAACCTCTCACTTCATGCACATTTTTAAGTGTTGCCCATTCCATTATGGCTCTTATCTTCAATGGACCAATTGAAATTCCATCTACAGAGATAATGTGCCCCAAATATTGTAATTTTCTCTAAAAAATACACATTTTGATAGCTTACCATATAGTTTGTGCTTCCAAAAATGTTGTAAAACCAACTCCATATGTTGTATATATTCTTCCTCATTTTTAGAATAAATGAGGATATCATCTAGAAAAACTAATACAAAATGGTCTATATAACCTAAACACACTATTCATGAGATTTGAATGTTGTTAAAGCATTTGCTAACCCAAAATGTAACACTATAAATTCATTGTGTCCATACTGAGTTCTAAACACTATTTTGGGAATATCTTATTCTTGTATTCTCAACTAGTGATACTCCACTTAGAGATCTATCTTATATAAAAATGTTGTCCCATGCATCTAATAAAAGATATCATTAATATAAGGTAATAAATACCTATTCTTGATTGTCTCCTTATTCAACATCTTATAATCAATACATAGGCAAAGAGTACTATCCTTATTTTTAACAAACACCACTGATGCACCCCATGGTGATACACTTAGTCGAACAACCCTTTAGATAAAAAATCCTATAGTTGAGATTTTAACTTAACCAATTATGCATTCATTATCTTGTAAGATGCCTTGGACTATAGTTCTAAACTAGGTATTATGTCAATTGAGAAATTAGACTCTCGCTTGGGTGGTAAACCTAAAAATTCATCTGGAAACACATCTTGAAAGTTCCTAAGAAAAGGATAATGCTCAAAGGATGATTCCTTATATTCTTCCATTTCATTTATTTTAACAATAAATATTTGACATCTTTTCCTATGAGCCTTCTTAAGCTAAATTGCATAAATATGCCTAAGTTTCAAATCCCTCTTCTCACCTTGAATCTAAGTTTAATTCCTAAAATTATTCTGACATTCTACCTTCTTAATATATCAATCTACCTTATATTTATGCTTATCAAGCCAATTTACCCCTAGAATCACATCATATTATCATAGTGGTACTTCATAAATATATACTATCAATGTGACTTCAGGTAATTCAATCTCAGCTTCTGCTAAGCACCTATCAACTTTGACTTTGGCTTCATTCCCATATTGCACTGACCATGAATTTACCATTAAACTAGATTTCAAAGACAAATTTGATATAATTCATGGAGAAATAAAACATTTTGTAGCTCTAGTGTCAATCAAAATGGAAATGGTCTGACTAAAAAGATTACCTACCACCTCAATAGGGAAGACTTAAAAATTAGCCTGATGATTATTAACAGATGCATGGATTCTCTATTGAAAATTTCCTTGATGCATAATTCCCTTAGCTTTACCTTAAAACCTTCCTCGAGTACATTATCTATCATAATTATCACCCCCATAGATGAAACATATATCAGGTGGTCCTTTCCTTTTAGTCTGATGGTTTCCCTTAAAACTAGTCTTAAACCCACCATCCATTTTCTTGTTACCTAAAAAGTTACCAAAATTAGCATTCTAATTCTTGAACTGATTTTTGGAGTTTCCATTCCTTTTCTAGTTATTCTTTTTAAGAGTAGGTTTGGAACCTCCAAACTTCTTCTTGAACTTCTCTTTGATCCAAGCAAGAGACTTCAGCTTTGACTTCTACTTAACTACCTTCTCAAATACTTGATCCCTTGTCGATGGTCTATGCACATATACCTCACCTCCAATTTGGGGTTTTAATCCCATAATGAACTTCTAGATGTGAAACCTTTTATCTACCTAATATTGAGGAACATATTTTAGAATCTTAGTGAATTGTTCTCAATATTCATTCACTAAAATATCTCCTTCTTCAGATTCTAAAAATCAATTAGCTTTTGGTTAAAATACAACTGGGGCAACCATTGTGATCTAAAAAACCATGAATTTCTCCAATGTGGTGGTAGTGGAGTCGAGGTTCATATCAAGATTTTTATTTGCCCACCATGTTTTTACTTCTATAACAAGTTGATATGCTCCCAAACCACCTTGGTGACTTTTGAATAATTATGGATCTCAAAGTACTTTTGTATTTCTATCAACCAAGCTTCTACAACATCTCTTAACATAATTCTATTGAACTTAAGAGTCACATCCTATGGCACCTCATCATGCCTATACTCTTGTTGAGATTCTTGTTGAGTAGGGTGATCTTTAGGATCTTCCTGATTGATTTCCTTAACATGTCCATGTATTTCTTATTCTAAGGTTGTGATTTGGTTCCTAGTTTTGTGCATGGTTGCAGGGATCTGATCTAACTTCATAACTTATTCTGTGACAAATTGATTTGGATCTAATAAAGGGTTAATGTTTGAAGTACCTTCACCTCCTGATTTACCATACACCATTATCCTTTCTAATTAATAGGAGAATATGAATACTCTAGTGGACTCATTAAGTCCTAGAGTTTGAGCCTTAGTTCTGATACCATAATGTTAGAACCCCACTATCAAAAAAAGAATTTTTTTTTTAATTTTTTTTATTAATCTAAACCAGATTATTCTCAAATAAGTTAAGATATTTTATCTTAAACTAAATTCATTTGAAATTATTAATTAATTATGATTCATTTAGATAATGATCAAATTAACAACATCAAGTAGTATTACACAACCAATCTATTACAAATTATTTATCCGCTAAAAATTATCTCAACCAACTGTTGAAAGATTATATTAAACATTAAGAGTATCCATCTAATGAGTATTAAATGTAATCATAGTAAAAGAATACAAAGTTTTATGCATTAGAGTGTATATAAATCTATACATTATTCCATAGAACAAATGATTATCTATAAACTCACCGATATATAAAATGTAATCATGAGTAAACATCTCTATCAATTGACTAATGAAAGAGAGGAAGAGCATCGTCAGAGTGATTTTCCACACCAACCATGGACCATAAATCCCCTGCACAATCTCCTAACTAGGGAATGGCCCTCCCTTCATAGATGAGTAAATGATAATGGTGCAGGTATTGAAAAGTCAAGTAAAATTTGTGTGTTTTAAGATAGTCATTAATGCAACATATAATAAATAATTATGTTCTAACATATTATTGTGTATACATGCATATAAATCAAAAAGGTGAAATGATAATATTTAACTATAAACATTACTTTGGCCAAAGTTTTCATAAAGTTTAAAGATCACATAGATCAATAATATTCACACACACATTCAATCAGATTTCATTTATTTTTTGTATTAATGACTCTAAATAAATGCTTACTCCCTTGAAAAATAAAGATGATGGTAGACCTATGGATATTACAAAAGTAAAGAAAATATGGATCAAATATCTTGTTAATAATTATTATAAGGATAAAGATATTAATGTTGCTAATGCTACTCTAAAACCTCAAGAAAGTAACATCAAGACTCATTTGAGAAGTGTAATTGAATAGCCACCTATTTCTAGTAACAATTTGGGTTAGAATGGTAAATCAAGACATACAGTTGGGGACTCTATTTTGGTTGAGGAAGATAATATTGGCAAAGAGGACTTAAAAAATCAAAAGGAACTAGAAGGGAGAACATTATTATCCATGTTAAGAAAATGGATTCAGGGAAGAGGAAATCAAGGGAGGGCCACAAAGAGAAAGAGAAGGATTATTCAAGTAGGTATCCCCAAGACCTGAATGAAAATTTAAATATTTTGGTAGGCTCTTTTAAAGGTAAACAAAGCATAGATAAGATGGAATAAAAACTTGATTTGAAAAAATCAATTATGAGATGGTTCATGAGGGAGATGACTGATATTAAAGGTAAAGTTAAAAATATATAGCAGGAGAATGAAAGATTGAAAAAAAATAACCTTGACAATGATCTAAATTGAAAAATTTAAAAGGACTTCAAGAGAGGGTCAACATTCTTGAAAATGAAAATGAAAAACTCAAAAATAATATCATCTTCCTTGTGAAATGTAGCAAGGAAACTGTTCATGAAGGGATCTAAAATGTGGAAAACTTAAGAGCTCACTTGGGAGATCTATTTGAACTAAGACTCTGGCTAAAGGAAAAGGTAAAAAAATCCAATGTAGTGAGTGTCACAAAGATGTTGATAACGAAAATTTACTCCTCCAAATTGATTCAAATTTTAAATGTATGAAGATCTATTGGGAAGATGTATCTCATAATTTTTGACATGAAGTAAGTTTCTGGTACGCTTCTAGCTACTTTCTGCTCTTGAAATCTCTTTTACTACTTTTGGGATGTATTTGGGAAATTATGTAGCTACTTCTATTTTTATTTTATTCTATCTCTTTTGAAGACTTGGTGAGTCCTTTGGTCTCTTTTTAATTGTCCTTCTCCTAGGTTTTGGGGATCCTAGTAAAAAAATAAAAAAAACCCTTTAACCTTAATGAGAGCCTTCTCACATAATTATTTCCTTAATGTCATTAATACCAAAATTTACTAAATAAGTCATACACAAGATTCCATGGATTCTCATATAGATTTAATAAAAATACCACAATATTCAAATACAAAGGAAACAACATGAAATAATCACATGCTATATAATAACAACATAAAACCTGTTGTTATAATTCCTAAGTTCCAATACAACCTATTATCTATTTCAAACAAGGCAATATTATAATCAAATTAGTTATCAAATAATATTTATTATAGTTAAGTATTTACCAATTCATATAAAATCACCCTTTTCATAGGTATTATAATGAAACAAATATAATTCAAGAATTTCACATTAAATTCCAAGCTATTAAACAAATACTATAACCACAATGTTTATTTGATCTAAACAACAATTAATTATTTTCCAATCAATTAATAAATGATTAAAACACATTATAAATCAATGAAATACATCACGGTTTTCAAATGAATACATTTGTTCACTATATAGAAACATCTATGTACATACTAAATTATCCATATATACATATATATTTATTATGTCCACTTATATATATATATTCATCAATTTTAAAAAATATTAGCCACTTAGTTCCTACTGGATATATATATATATATATATATATATATATATATTGAGTTTCTTATTTTATCCTAAGCTCCAAACTTAAGAAACCATTAACTCTATTTTAAATCAAAAATATAATTCACATTAACACCACACAACCTCCAATGTCCCAATAAAATGCAATAAGACATAAAACTCTAAATGTGAATAATCTATTGTGTACCATATGGTACATCACCTCATTGGAAACTATTCAACACAAATTTGACCCTTATATTAAACATTTATGTTCTCTATATAGTCCAAACTTCAAATATTATTTATAAATGTCTAGGCCTAGTCATTGTTCGTCCAATCTAACATAGCCAACTTAATAACTCATATAATCTTATGGAAATTATCTCGCATACATAATTGTTTAGTAATATGATAAGTTCATCATATAACTTATGTCCTTATTTATTATACTACTAAATATATATACTCAAGGATAAATAGAAAACCTAAATGAGTCATTATATCCTATATGGCTAAGCTATTTTACCATTATTTCAAAATCAAACAACACATAGCCATAGGTTAAATAGACTAACACAGTCTTTTCCCATATACATTATCAACTGTTTAAAAACATACTAAATGACACCTTACTATTTTACCATGTATTTATGCCATTGGCTAAATGTTAAAACCTAACTATATGAATAATTAAATAACACACGTAGTCAAAATCCATGTACAAAATAAACTATTCTCAATTGTATGTTACACTGATAATTTCCACTTAGTCATATTAACAAATTTAATTTATACACAACCATTTCATCATGAAAATAGAACAAACAACGCATCCATATAAACAATCACAAAAACCTCATTTTTGTTCTATATACCCTAATGAATCACAAAAAATAATAATAATTCCAAGTTGTATTATATACCAATATACAATCATATCTAAAATAAAATAACACAGGCATATCATCATTTGAATGAAATAAACAACACAACCATTTGATAATATATACAAAAGAAAATCATTTTTTCCAGTTACCCTAATCACCCACATTCATGTTATACTTTTGTCGAATCATTAATTCAGTTTTGTGGAGAGATTCTTCCTCCCACAGGGTTGAATCCTTGATTCTCAATAAGTATTTTACATTCTAAAATGACTATATTAAAAACTATTTAATCATTCAACAAATAACCATATAACACCAACATAGATTTTTAGGGTAAATCAAAAGAACAACCCTACCTCTTGAATGCTTTTGAAGAAGGTTTATTTACCTTAACTACATAAAAGAGTTCCTTATTTATCTTCTATATCCTCTTTGTCGACCATGGTCTACCTAATTTTGGAAAACCCCTTCATATTTTTACATTTACATAGTCGTCTGCATGCCATCTAAAAATCCTAATTTCATGGTAAACCTTTCTTCATCAATAAATCCCAAGAATGACTCACCATAACACCAAAAATTCATGACTTAACCAAAAAAATTCAACTTTGATCCCCAAACAACACAATCAACTTACTGTCTTAACAAAACTAAAAATTGAACCCTAGCTCCTTCCTCTATTCATGGATTGATCAAACAAATACAATGATGACTCACCCAAAATTAGGGTTGATAAAAAAATGTTAATAAACTTGATAATTATTTTAATAATTCAAATGCATATCACAAATTTAATCATTAAATAATGTAAAGTTTCATGCCTAATTCAACCTCCTATGGGTATTGAAAACCATGTCACCTATATACCATTATAGTCATATTCACCTAGTGTCTAGGTTTATCTATTGTTTATATAATCAAATTGTTAAATGAACTATAAACTATAATATATTTTCATGCTATTTATAATATTTTTTTATGATAATTTTTATATTGATTGCTTATAGGTACATGCTAATAAGGACTCATGCAGTCAACAATTCACAAGTAAATCCATCTAAAAAGACATATATAACTGTAATATTCCACAATGGTATCAACATCACAATCATAAGAATAATAACAACTACAAACATGACCACAATAACATCTAATCACAAATTAAAACCACTCAACATTATCAAGTAAAAAATGACTAAACACAAATGAAACTAAATAAAACATATAACCATTAACTCGAAAACAATCATGCATTTAACTGTACTACATGGTGTGTGCAGGGTTCCTTGTTGAATTTCTCCACCTCCAACATAGTCATTTGTTGCACCCTCCCTGATGATACTCTCGCTCCATATATCTATAAATTGGACTATCTCTTGCATCCACCTTATAAATGTAAATGATAGTTAGCAAGTAACAATAATAATCACTTAAAGTGTTGGTAAAGCACAATAATACTAAATGATCATGATCAATATACATATGAAACTCACATACAACTAACCAACAAGTAATGAGTCACATAAAATAATCATTATATGTCTATCCATACATCAATATAAATGAAAAAAGTTTTCTACAATAATAATTAAGCATCATCAACCCCATTAATATATTTGTAATGAACAAATCAAGTTTAGTGAGGAAATCAAGATGTAACAATTCTCCACAATCCTTTATTTTCTCCACCTTAATCATAATTGATCTTGCCTTGGATTTTGTTGTGAATTGAGATTGGGCTATAGTGATGTGAATCTTAATTCATAGACTCTTAAAAAATGAAGCAACTTTAATAGGATCTTGAAATTGAAACTTCACCTTATCGATGACAATAAAAAACGATGATCATAAACCCATACACATTCTCTATGATTTTATCTCATTGTATTCAAATATTGAGTAGTTTGGCTGACACACTTTTGCATCTTATATTCTACTATTGACTTATCTTTAAGGTCATTATTGACCATTTTTAACCCCAAGTCAAAAATGTCAAACCTTATAAGTTAAAACTTTAGTTGTCATGCCTTAATAACTTTATTCATATCCCATTACATGCTTTGATAATCTTCAAGTGGTCTTTGTTAGTCTTGTTAGCATTGTTTAAGGTATTGTATTTCCTCATGCATTATAATCCTTTCAAGGTCAGTATAGTGGATCATATGGGTATGTCATGATGTGTTAATCTAGTACATGGTCTATTAAGTCAAGTCCTTTCACTTGGTCACTTGGTTTAAATCTTGTTAAATTTGTTTGAAGAGATTAAGGTATTTTAGCATTTTTAAGGTTTTTGGAAAAACCTAGGTTTCTATTATGGTCAAATCAAGCCTTATAAAGGCACTATTATTTCATGGAGCATTAAATCAAATGGTCAAAATGTATTTTAAATCTTTAATAAGTTTTAAAAAGTTATGTTTCATCTCTATGAGTCCATTACATGTATGATTGATCTTTATTGTGTCTCATAAGGATCTAAGGCTATTTTCAAGAGGAAATAAGATAAAGGTATGTAAAAGTGATTTTTACAAGCTCATGAATGACATGTCTAACTTGGAGAATGTTAGGATTTGGAAATTAAATAGTCAAAAGTCATGAATGCCTCCTTTTTAATGCACCAAGAAAGAATAACTCATTATTTATAGGTAGTTTAGGTACTTATACAGGCAAAAGAAGTTCATATTCAACTTGAAATGTATGTATAAAATTTTACCCACCTCTCTCAGGTCATCTCTAGGTTCAAAAATCTTGTTTAGGTATTAAGAAGATAACAGATGAATCCAAACTCCTCTCAGGTTCTCAATATAGTTTGTAAGCAATCTAAATGACAACTTTATTTACTCATAAATGTATGGATAGGGTGCATGGGGGCAAATCCTCTTCATGTATGTTAGGGTGGTAGTTTATGTGTTGACAGTGCCATTGGTTTCTTAATACAAGGGCTAACCTCTATAAACAAATGTTAAGAATCCTATTCACTTGAAACCCTCCTTATACCCTAGTATCAACTCGATGGGAGTAAAAGTGAAGGAAATGGATCCAAAATGATTATGTTACCATGAAAATACCTATATCATGCTCCAAACTTCATGAAAGGCCTCTGTACATAATTTGATGGTATGGTCACCTACACATATATGAGAATATTGGGTTTTATAGAGATTTCAAATAGAAAAATAAGGTTTTAAGCATGTTGAACGGTTTAAGATCATGGAATAAGGTATTTTATATTTTTTCACAACCCCTTTAGTCCAAAAAATACAATCATTTTATCTTGAAGGTGATTCTACATATTTAGAATACAAGACAATCATAAGGTGTTTGTGAGAGAAAGATAGTATGGTCATTGAAGAAGGATAAAATCATCTTATTTGATATGAATAGTATTATGACATGGATTATAAATCCTAAAAAATGATCATCAACCTATTTTCAGAGTTCTAATAAGGTATCATGGCCATTATAATGGCTAGTAACAAGTAGAATGAGCTTAATTACCTTACAAGTCTAGTTGGCCAATGTGAGAAGGTCATAAGGAGTTTTGAGATATACAATGTGTATCAAGAAAGATTGTTTAAGACTAATTAATATTTATAAGATATTTGAGATTCACAAAGGTTTTATATGACTAATTTCATAGTTTCTATAAAGTCTACAGGCCTAGACCATCATACACAGGCCTGTGTATGAAGACAAGAAGAAAAGTTTATAGATGCTATGAAAGGCCATGAATCCTATAGGATAGTAAGAAAGAGTTTTAAATGAACATTAATTACTCTCAAGGTGTTAATAAACTAGTTGAGAAAGATAAAATTTCAAAACCTAAAAACCAAAAAGATCTCAGCCATCACTTACAACCATACTTTGAGAAGGTATGAAATGCATGTATGTTGTGATAATATGAAGTCTTGAGAGAAACAAAGGATCAAAGAAGAGTACCAAAATATAAATAGTTTGTATAAAGTATTAATTTTTCTCATTTACTTGTATAATTACCCTAAAAATCTAAAATTATACACAATGCACCAAGTAACCACCTATAGGTTTACTTCGATAGCTCTGGTTGGTCTACAAACTTGAAAAGTGGATGCAATGTATAATAGTAAAACTAGGGTATGGAGATATGACAAAGTGAAAGAGGTAATTTGAGGTTAAAAAAGCCTAAATGGAAGGTCATATAAAGGTTATCAGATAAGACTCACTTGAATCTTGCACACATACAACCAATAAGAATAAGTTGCCATTTACAAGCCTATCATAGGTTTAGATGAAGACGAGAATGACTAATGATAGTTGCATAAAAAATAAATGAGTTATAAAAGGTAATTAAGAGATTAAAAAGGTTTCCAACCCTATTTTCACCATAAAAATATGAGAATATTCTAAGATAGCTCATTTTAATAATCCTAATAGTCTAGAGGCCTAAATATGCCTCAACAAGCCTGAGTATGAATAAGTGAGAAGTTTACAAGGTTTGAATATTTTAATGGATTAAAAGACCCAAAAGGTGAAAGAGTCTCCATTAATATATTATACAATTTTTGGACTTATTATAAGGAGAGGATATTGTCAAGACATGGCCATTAAGGATAAGATGACCATTATGCTTATAAACCCTAATGATGACCTAAAGCAAGTTCTAAGACCATATCTAGGGTTAAAATATTTAGATAAACATATAAAAACACGTTTAATTTTAATTAAAATTTTTGATAGGTGTATTAGGTTAAGATCAAATTTCAAGCTAGCCATTTGAGGCCTAAATCACTCCCTAGACTTATGCACATAGGTTCAGAGTTTGAGAAGCCTTATTCTTCATGTATGAACTCACATAGGAAAATGCATGGTGGGAAATGAAGTTTTGAGGTGTTTAATGAGTCCTCATACTCCAATATTTTGGAATAATGGCTCCTTAAATATTTTTTACAGTATGAACTATCAATAAAAAGACTGAGAACTCAAAAATATTCTTTTCACATAGGTTCAGAGCTCGAGAAGGTCAAAGTTTTGCTTGTATATATAAGGATAGTTTGCATGGGAATTATTGGTGTTTAGGGATGATGGATAAGTTCCCCAAATTCCACCTTGAGGTATTAGTAAGGAGTGATAGGATCTGTTATCTATGAACAATCCTTAAGAGATGAAGATACCTAAAACCTCGTTAAACCCTAGTAAGAGCCTGATGTAGAATAACTTGTGATAAATGCATCCAAATTCATTTAAATAGTCTTGGAAGCAACTAAATAACATCATACACAATGATAAGGTTATAATCATTCAATTTTTTTATACAAACACCTATATGGATGCAATAAATACCCTATTTTTGTAGGATTTTAAGGTAAATTCAAGGTGCAAAGATAGGTGAACATATGGAAATAATAATTTAGGATGATGTGGGACATATTATACCTTCTCAAATCACAAACTACATTCACTTGATCCTAATTTTGCTTTTACAAGCCTAAATCACAAAGGTAGTTTCAAATGTGTTGTGATGAAGCAAAAAGGCCCACCTAAAGAGGTCAATAAAAATATGAGTAGGCCAGTTTAGATCTCAAATTAATATAATAATACATCTCTTAGGTCCTAAACATGTATACCATATCTTAAATTAGATCCTATGGAGGTATCATTTTCATTTAAGAGATCTAAAGTCAAGCAACTAGGCCTAGTTGCCTAGTAGGCCTATGTGGCCAACATAGAAGAGTTTCTATCATGCATGAGAAGCATAGATAGGTGTCACTAAGACCATAAGTTACTAGAAGGAATTAAGGGACTCATGTAAAAGTCATAACTAAACTTTATAAATGTACAAAGTGTCATGAGATATCAAAAGGCCTAAAAGTAGTTTCAAGAAGACAAGGATAGTTTAAGACCTCAAGTGATGAATCATTGAGACAAAACAAACTTACATGCCACTTGGAAGATTTAACCGTAATTAGATCAAATGAACACATGTTGAGAAACATATTAAGACTATTCATAACTCCTCTTTCTTGATTATAACTTACTCCATCAAGAGTGACACTTGTTAATGGGCTCTTTTACGCCCTTTCCCTCTCCCTTCTTTCACTTTATCTATATAAGCAGCCTTGATAGGCTATGTATAGATACTACACCTAGGTATTATGGAAAATACCTATTCATTTTCAATCCTTTAATCAATGATAAAATCATAGTTTTACCTCCTCCTTTGATTGGTTTCAATATGTGTGCATGACTAGTCGATCTTGTCAAGTGATTAGCTTTGCTTCCTTGGCATGTTTATCCTTTTCTTACATTCATATTAAGTTTGAAACTTCTTTTCAGGTCTTGTGAAGTGTCAAAGGGAGGTGTGAAGTTTTATTGATTTGTCTTTTCATTAGTGTCATTTCATAACCTATTGACTAGTCCTTCTAACCCAAACTGCTTTCACTACCTCCACAATGAAGTGTTAATGTAGAGAGGCAAATTAGGAGTAGTGTTTGTTTCAAGGTAATCCCATGGTTTAATTGCATTTGCAACTGGTTGGTAGTGGTAATCTTATTTAGTGTATCATCTCCATTAAAGTAAGTTTCTCTTTCTTTTTCTAGCAGGTTGGTAGAGTAGTTTGTGAGCCTAAGTGATTCATCAAGGGGAGTTAGCCATTTAACCTAGAGATTCAATCCAACATTAGGCCACCCATAACCTAGGATTTTCTCCATGTTATTCCAAAATTTCAAGGCTTGAACTACCTTCCAAGGGTGAAAATTTTGTTGATAACAGCCATATTGGAGTAATTATTCTTAAATATGGACTCTATAGCTCTATCAATCAATGTTCATATAAGTTCACATTTCTTGTTAGCATCTATTATGACACCTTTGGCCCTAATACTTCATTTCATACGTGAAGAGTTACTTATCAGTGTTAGTAGACCCATCATAAGGCATCAGTGTGACAAAATCACCCACAAGAAGAGCCATAGTTATTGAAGGCATGATACTTTCAATTAGTTTATTAGGTGTTTACACCATTGTGTGTGGACTAGCTATGATGCTCACATGTATGTTAAATTCATTGAATTCAAGTGTTGTTATAGTTTCACCTTTAATTTCCCTTGTATGCCTATCCAAAATTTTGTAACTTCTTCAAACCACTTCCTATTCATTGTTAGTTCTTTAAATGCTCCTAGATTACTAATTTATATAATTATAGTGGGTGTAGGGGAAGTGTCCCCATGAAGTGAATGAACTATCCTTGGAGCTTCAATAATGACCACCATTGAACCTATCCTAGACATATTTTACATTAGAGCATCTCATATATAATTTCCTTACCATTCTACATATAACCACCACCATTGAGCCACTCACTAAACCTATTGTTAAACTACTTTAATTGATCTATGATGCCCTATTCATTATTTCTCTATTCTTCTTCCTCTTCCATTTCTGGGTTGATCTCAATTTCCCATATTATTTATGCATCCTATTTAGTCTCTAAGATATCTTTAGTCTCTTTTTCATCTCAAGGATATTCTAGTTCACTTTGAGCATTGGACTTAAGTCTCTTCTTCTAGAGGTCTATCCCCTTTCCCTATATACTTCCTCTACTAATCCTACTTATAAATACCTTCAACCTTTAATATACTACAAGTCTTTTCTTATTCCACCTTTTATATTATCTTACCTCCTTTTGAATCTCCATAATATTTTTAGCATCTTCTACCTTTTCTATATCCATTAGTTTAGCTTTATTTTCAAGTTTAAATTGGTCTAGTTTCCATGGTTAATCTATCCTTCATCTATCTCCCTCAAGTCTTCATCCCCATTTTGCCTTGACTAAATAATCCATGTCAACTAGGATTTGAATTATGGCCTTTTCCATAGCTATAATTTTAAATAATATTGTAAATTGCTTTAAAAAATTACCTCTAATTCCTAACAAACAAATCATTCATAAATTCAAATGCAACATACCTTTGAAAACAAACCCAACATTGTACCTGTCAATTTTATTCTTCACCCAATGCTCAATCACATGCATCCACTCAATTTCTAGCTTACACAACTATTTTAGATTACATTTTATCCAAACTAAGTGTTATAGTTATGAGGTTTGAAGAAATAATATTCAATTATAATAGCTATGTTGTTAACAATTTGGGAAACTTGCACCAATAAATTTGATAAGTTTATCTATATATATGGGTATAAATAATATCTTAGTCATGCACTCATATTCTAACAACTTCTTCCTTTTTGAACTCACATATCCTCAAATCTAGATAATTATAAAGGTTTCTTCGACTGGGTAACCATCTTAACATTTTGTAGTCCTAAAAATGAACCTTTATTAATAATAGTCCCTAGATTTCCTCATTAGGACATGATAGTTTTTTTAGTTTCATGGGTTTCAATAGGATTCACAATATGTTAAGTTATTAAATTGAGTCATATAAGTGAAACAATGCACTAGAATACACAAAAAATTCTTTAGAATTTATTAAAGTGACATTATCTCACAAATTCTCATAGGAATCATACCTTTATGCATAAAACAACAATTTTTGACTTAATACTTAGGCCAAATTTTAGTAAAAGATACAATAAGGATACATTAGTTTTAAAATAATACATGCTCAAAACATAAGAGGAAAGTGAATATTTATAAATTAAACACTTGTATTAAATTTAAAATTATTTAGAGAGCTAATCATATTTCCTTACACATGCTGAGTATATATAGGATTTGAAGAGAACATGACTCTTTGCCTTCTTAACCTTTCATTTCCTCTTCTATTTATCCCTAGGTAAATATTTAATTTACCATGAACTACAATGAATCACATGAATAATTACATTATACAAATTTATGCATCTATCACATATACAAAATTCTACAAAATGTGTGCAAAATATTCTTTGCATCCAAATACTAACAACATTGTAAATCAGATTAAATTTAGGATTAGTCTTGGTCGATTTTTCCTTATTCTTGGGAAAGGATCCATGAATATATTCAATTTCACATTAGGTTGTGCAACCAATTAATTTGTAGGTGTATTAACATAATTAACCTCAATAACATTATCTTCAATTAAATCTTATATCATGTGCCTCAAACCAAAGCATCTCTTAGTAGAATGTCCCAAACATCTATGCCAATCATAATAGGCATAGATATATAATCCCTTAGGTTTTTAATTTGTCATAACAACCTATATTGATAGAGGGATAGATATGAAATTACATTCAAGTAGTTTTTGTATAACCTTGTGTGAAGGTTTTGATAATCATGTAAATTTACTCCTTTGAGGGGCCAATAAGATAAGCCTATCAGTAGGATTAAAATTACATTAACTATTTATTTAGCCTCATTATAAGTATCATTTATATTATATTTGAAAATTATTTTGATTTTTAATTTGACATGAGAAAATATTGGAGGATTAGTCCCATACTTTATCTTACTTATAGAAAGTAGCTTAACTTCACAGTCTTTGACCATATGACACATGTTGTTGAAAGAATAAAAGGGTTTGAACATAATAGACTCATGTATATGAGGAAATGATTTTTTCTTGAATATATCTTATAATTAATTATGATCCATAGGATTTGTTGTTTTAGAGAGCATAGTCTTATAATAAAGCACATAATTACTAATAGGTTCAATAGGTCCTTGTTTGAGTTTTGAAATTTGAGCATAAAAAGTAAGATAAGAATTGATCTACCAAAAAAATTAAAAGCGTATAATAATTGTAATGGAAGATCATAGAACCATCACAAATCATAGTCTATGAGACTCCAAGGAAAATGTTTAGTCAATAACTTATCATTAGAAGAGTAATCTAAGCATGCTACATGGAAAGCTCAAAGATGTTGTTTTGGGTCACCTTTACCATCATAAGGTATAAGCTTAGATTTAACGAATCCTATAGGTAAAGGACAAACATCAGTTTCTATGGCCAAAGGGCTATGCAATAATGCTTGAGAACTAGTTGAATGATCCACTCTACAAGAACCTTACTCAAGTTGGAAAACCTTAGATTGAAGATTGAGAATAATTTGTATATAATCTTGATTAGTAAAAAATGAAAGTTTGATCAAACATAGATGATGTCACATTAGTAGCAAGCCTAGGAGGCTCAAAATTATGGTGTATAATAATATTAATATAAATTAGAGGATTAACTTGTGATACCCCTACACCATGGGGGGAACCACTTGTGTAACCATAGGTATAGACATATGAATGATAACAGTAGGATTAATGGTCTGAACACCTATCATAGGATCTATGCCTCTAATAGGTGGATTAATATCATTGAATAACTCATCATGTTGGTCCTCAAATGTGGCTACCTTAGCATTCTTTGCATTCTTATCTTGTAAGATTATGTTTAAGTTCTTATCCAGGACATCACATTGTATACGAATTCAATTTTGAAAATTGGAAATGGATTTTACTTTCATAGGATCCACACCATTAAGCTTAAGCTCATCAGGATATATTCTACCATGATATTCATTATTATGCTCATTTTCATCTTCATAAACATTTTCAAGATTGTGAATTACATCATCAATAAAATACTCATTTACATCTACATGTTATTTATCAAAATTTGCATCAATACAAACATGAATTTTCAATTCATCAATATTATCCATTTTAGATTACACACAAACACATATTTTTAGCAAAGAAATATGATTATGATCAATTACAACACCACTTAACCTAGCACTTTGACTTATAGGTATGAGAGCTAACCATTTTTTATGGCATAAAATATGTGCATTAGAACACTAAGAAATCCATGGCAAAAAAAAATTATATAGATTATTACCTAGTAAGGGAAAATTAGAAATCATATCTAAAACCCTAATTTAAGAGATATTTGAAACCATAAGAAGGAAAAATAAAACCTTAAGGGGGAAAACCTAGGGTTTGTCACGCTTAAGAGAAAGATCAAGTTAACCAAAATGTTTTATATTTTTTGAGATTTTAAGTGACCTAAATAAGATAAAACTATTGAAATTCAAATTATGTAAAATAGGGCATATACCATACAGATCTAATGTAAAAGAGAGATTGATATTGAACTTAATATTTTAATAATTGACAAATCAAAGAGGGAAGAGAGGTGCTTAGTTGATTTTATTATTTGTATTACTGACTATATTTATCACAATGTTTAGAATCTATTTTATCTTTGTAACTATTAAGATCAAGAAACAAACCCTCAAAATGTGTGTGGACACTGCCATTGAATCTCAGACACCTACGATGATCAATACTATCCAACATCTGCTAGTAATTTCCCTATAGTTTTTGCAAGTTTGTGCCACCTTAGATTATTGTACCTAATTTTGTAGATGAATTCTATGTATTTGATTTCCCTTAGTCTTGTGCATAGATCCTTGAGGTGCTTCTCCTTGCCTTGAAACTCTAATTTTAATTTTGAGACAAGCTTGAATTGGAAAAAGGGGTTAGAAAAATGGGTTGGACAACCCAAACCAATCCCATTAGAGTGATTAAGCATCACCTATGTTCTAATACTCTGAAAAGAGCTTAAAATACACATATTTATCCCACTTAGGGGTGTGTTTACTCAATCATTATCCATTATAATGCAATGTAATGCTATGGATTCTAACATTTGACACCATGAAACTTTGAATTGCAGTTTGTATTGGGTAAGTGCACAGAGCTGGGGGATAATTTCATGGAAATTCACCCTAACATGTATGTGTTATAGACATTACACATACACGTAATGTCTATAATTTGTATGCACTATTAAATCTTAGGATTAGGATCACCATACCATAATGAGTACACTATAATGTATACATATTATGTATAGTGTATATAACGTGTAAATATTATGTATAATGTAAATAATGTGTACACATTATATTAACTTGAAACAAAATGGCCCAGACCCATGGGCATTGTCATTATCATTTATTTTACTATTTGTTTTGGCCTTCTCTATGCTAAACCACATTCACATTGTGCTTGGAGGAGGATAAAACACACTATGATCACCCATTACCTCAATGAATTGAAAATGCCACCATGGAGGGGAGGTAAGCAATAAAAATCCAAACCTATTAACACTAGATTTTATCAATTTTTTTATTTGTATTATTTTATTGTTAAAACCCTTTTTCTAACAACCCATTCACTTGCAAGAGAATAACTTGCTAACCCTCTTCCTAACTATCCTAACCCTCCTACAGTTCCACAAGACCCCTTAGATAGTTAGGAGGATTTGGTTGCACGTAGAGTGGAAAATAAAATAGAAATTAAACAAATAATTAGGAGAATGAGGGACCCACTTCGATCAACACCCACCACACCTATTTGGCCAATACCCTAGAGTCAATATTAGGTAAAGTTGACTTGATAATGAGTCAAATTAATAGATGGAAATCATATAAAGATAGATGTAGGGCTTACTATGATGATAAATTATCAACAAATGATGTGAAGGACACAAAAATATCAAAATACCTAATTTTTACCTTATTGTTTGATCCAACAACCAATGCACCTTTTCCACTTCCACAAAATTCTCCCTGATCCATAAATGCCAACACAATTTGATTAGGATTATTTTTTCAATCGATGGTGGATGGTGTTTGATTATCCATCATGTAACAACCATGAGGTCCCATTGCATTTTTTGAGGAAACTTTACTACAACTTTGTCCTTTATGAAATTCCTAATTATTTTGACTACTCAGAGTTTCAGGACCAAGGGAAAGGTTATGTGTAGGATAGACCAGGTGCATGTGATGTGCCTAATTGATTTTCAAGTGTCCCTACCAAAAATCCAATTCAACCTGAGATCCCATCTAAAGTGAAGGAGGTCATGGATATTGACACTTTATATGTTCTTAGTGTACTTATTGGCATACTTTTTTATCATACAATTGTGATTTTTGAGATTCATGATAGAAATACCCCACCCAATGTGTATACCTAGAGTCACCATTATATATGTTGTGGTGTTATATGCACTAGACCTTCAGATGATGGTGGTGGCACTTATTGAGGGATTAAATGATATACTTTTTAGTGATGATTTTTTAGCATGCACATTTGGTGTGCATACATTGGTCACTACACATATGCAGATATCTTTTATATTTGACATGTTAAATTTTAGTTATATCTATATTTAAAAGCAAATGATTAATTTACATATAAATTAAATAATATTTATGTAATTTTTTATGTTACATGAGGATATGGTGCCATCATCTTCATGGTCCATTACTATATTTTTGGGCTAGCCAATGTTTACATATGCATAACCAATTTCTAGGCCATCTAATGCTACACTTGTTGATGTTACTAGGCCAATGTTCACACACACACACACACACACACACACACACACACACACACACACACACACACACACACACACACACACACACACACACACACACACACACAGAGAGAGAGAGAGAGAGAGAGAGAGGTAATTTTGAGTTTATATTATACTCTGTGTACATGCTTTTATTTATATAGATCTATTCTCTTGATTAACAATCATACATGTTCAAATTAAAATTTGAATGATAGTGATGTGAATGAAAATTATGTGTGATATGTTTTCAAAGATATAGATAGAAAATACCTAACCTAAGAATCCCTAATTGAATATATACCTTATAGGGTGAATAATGGATCTTTGAATGTTTTTAATAATAATCAATCTTCTATAGAGTCTCCTTCAATGTCTAATGATGTCTTTCTCCCATTTTTTTTCAAAATATATTCTTCCTTATATTTATTCTAATTTAATATTATTGGTGTTCCTTCACCTTCTCAAACATATTTTAATGCTTCACAAGTTTCTTGATTATCATCTCTTCTTCATAATGTTTCTTAAGTAGTTAATATTTTTATTGATACCTATAATACCACTACTTATCTTCCAAATCCTATATTTCCATTATGTTAATAATGCTTGCTATGCAATACCTTAAATTAAATTTATCTATCAAGGATCTCAAAATTTAAGTACACAAATATTAAATAGTACGCGCTCTTGGTCTATTTTATTCCTAAGTCCCTTTATTTTGTGCTTCTCTTTTTCATATTTTTATTCTCTTTGTGTGTCTAATTCCATTCCAATAGGCTCCTAACTTGAGATAAATAAGTTTAGAAACACACAAATTCACAGCATGTGCGCGCACACGCACACACACACACACACACACAATAAGGAATAAATCAATAAAGTGAGTAGATTTTCAGAGGTTAAGAGTGATAAAATTTGAAGTATAAGACTTGAATTGAAGTGGTTAGGAAAAATTATTATCTTAATTCCTCAAGTTACATCATTTCCATTTGATTATGCAAGTGAAAAATCATATAAGGATTAGGTCTTACATCACTATAAATTATTTATTAGCCAAATTGCTTGCTAGTTTCCAATTTTTATAAAGAGAAAAGGGTTTTAAAATTTATTTTAATTGATTATGGGTTTAATAAAGGAGATAAATTTTCCATATATATTCACTATTTTATAGAAAACTAAATGAGGTTGTTTACTCAGTTGATGACCACAGTGGAAACTCCTCCATCTCTATGAGCTGACATAAACATAAGCATTGTTATTACAATGTCATATATGTAGGCATTCACTAAGGTATATGTTAACTTTTAATTTTGAATTGTAAATATAGATTTGTTTTAATAATTTTATTAAATAGTTGAGAAAATATAACTTATGTGATTGTGTTATGTATGCATGGTTGTCTGATGAGATCTGATAGTCTTATTCAAATAATTAGTAAGGTACATTATCATGTTTTATCCCTATTTCACATGCCCATTCATGCACCTCGACCTATCAGTGACCCTATTGAGTGTTAGACACAAATTGAGCATGACCACAAGATTTTAGTAAGTACATGTTTATTATTATTTTTGTATTCTAGTTTAAAATTAATTTTTGAACTTGGTTGCATGTATAGTATGTAAATTTTAAAATACATTTATATTTGAACAAGTTTAACTAAAAATGATATATGAGGGTAGAAGGACCCAAAGTTAGACCTTGGAGGAATCCAAGGCATCTGAGGGATCTCTATATATGATAAGGGCATCCCAAGGAGAGTCTAAGAGGAAGGCAAAGATAGGGAGACTATTTTATGAGTAATATGTCTTATATTATGTAATTTTTTTTATGCCTATATGGAAATGTATGTACTTTTATCATTGTATGTATACATGACATTCACCCAACATTATATTATGTTGTTGGATGATGCAATTTTTCATATACCTATATGGAAATGTATGTGTTATTGGAATTGTATGCCTATATGGAATTAACCCGACATTCTATTATGTTATTATTTTGTATGCCTTTATGGATTTTATGGATACATATATAAATGTTTACATTTTGATATGATCATCTTTCCACATACAATTTGGATCACAATATTATTAAAAAACTAAATTCGATGGTTGTATGGCCATATTTAGATATGGTTGACTTTAATATTTCCTTTGTATTATTTATTAAAACTAACTTACAATATTTCAATATGTGTTGCAACTAAAACTATATGAGAGAAAATAGTATAATGTTTGAGATAGTCACATATTATTGTGAAGTGCATCTCATGATTGGGATACACCATTTATCACTATTCTAATGGGGATACCCTTGCTACACTGGTTTAATATCATTTGGAAATTGATATTCACATTTTTTATTCATTGAATTTATATACACACCCATATTTCTATTAAAAGTACAATTTAAATAAATAATAGAATACTCATCTCTTTCATACCTTCTTCGGAAGGCCTTGAACATTTTACTTGTGCAAGTTTGATGAAGTGGTTATTTTCTACCTCCTCATTTGGGATGGTCTCTCTTTGGATATGCTTTACATGCTTATTTGATGCTTATGCCTTTATTGAATGGTTTCCATCTTCTTAGAGTCAACTTACATTCACCCATGTAATCATGAAGTAATATTATGTTATATCCTTCTCCATAGAGTTGTTTCCCATCTTTTAGAGAATCTTATTTGTCCCTTTAAAATAGTGAAAGGTTATAATTATCATGTTTCCTAATGCCTTGGAATATTTTGGCTGTTATATCTCTTTTGTTTCACTTCATAAACTTTGTTCAATCCCTCTCCAATAAAATTAGCTTGGCCATTTATTATTTTTTAATTGTATATCTTCTCAACACACACACACACACACACACAAAATTTTACCCTAGATCATGTCAATTTAACCTTCAAGACCAATCTATAGCACAAGTTGCAGTAACGGGTCCTAAATTGTAACTTTTTTGTAGTGAAGAAACAAGTTCTTGAGCTTCAATTAGAATTTTTGACTTTAGGACCTCAAGGTGAAAATAAATCAATTTGAGAACATATATATAGGAAATTTACATGTGTTACTATGACCTCAATGTCCAAATCCACCTGGAATCATGTTTTCACTACTGTTCAAGAGCATGGAAACATTGATAACAAATGTTGTCAAAGTTGAAGTGGTAGTTGGAGAACTTTACTTCAAATGCTTCATGGATAGAAATTGGTATATAAAACACATATAAGGTGGTATATAACTTTAAAAAATAGGTTCTTGACCTTCGATCATGTGCAGTTGAGAGACCCACCACATTCCATTTTGGCCTCAAGAACATCCTTCCCAATACAAGAAAATGTAGTTTTTAACCTAACTTCAAACATGCATAAAATAAAAACCATAAGTCATTTTTATTAATCAAAAGAACCATAAATTTCATGTCAAATACCTATATTTTCATAATATATAATGTCAATGGAACCTTCAAGAACAATCTGTGGCACAAGTTGCAGTAACAGATCCTAAAATATAAATTTTTACAATGTAGAGCCAATTCTTGAGCTCCAACTATTATTTATGCCTTTGGGACCTAAAAGTGTAAATATATCATTTATAACACACATATATAGGTAAATTACACATGATACCATGACCTCAACATCCAAATCCACTCATAATCATATTTTCACTATTGTTTATGAGTGTGGAAATACTAACAACAAATGTTGTCAAAGTTGAAGTGATAGTTGGAAAACTCCACCTTAGGTGCTTCATGGATAGAAAATGAAACTAAAAACACATCTAAGGTAGTAGATAACATCTAAGACTAGGTTATTGGCCTTTGATCATGCTTGTTTGAGAGACTAACCACCCATTTTGGCCTTAAAAATGCCATTCCCAATACAAGAAAAATCAAGTTTTTATTACTAACTTTAGATGTGCATAAAATAAAAATTATAAGTCATTTGTATGAAACAAAAGAACCCTTGAATACATTTAAAATCCCTATAATTTCACCCCAAAACATGTTAATTAAACCTTTAATATCAATTTATGGCATAAGTTATAGTAGTGGGTCCTAAAATGCAACTTTTTACAATGAAGAGATAAGGTTTTGAGCTATAACTGGTATTTATGCCTCCATAACCTCCAAGTGAAAATACATCACTTTGAGTATATATATATAGTAGCGGGTCCTAAAATTCAACTTTTTAGAGTGAAGAGATAAGTTTTTGAGCTCCAACTAGTATTTATGCCTCCGCAACCTCCAAGTGAAAATACATCACTTTGAGTATATATATATATAGTAGCGGGTCCTAAAATTCAACTTTTTATAGTGAAGAGATAAGTTTTCGAGCTCCAACTAGTATTTATGCCTCTGCAACCTCCAAGTGAAAATACATCACTTTGAGTATATATATATATATATATATATATATATATATATATATATATATATATAAGAAAATTACATGTGATCCCATGACCACACCATCCAAATCCATCTGAATGCATGTTTTTAAAACTGTTGGGGAGTTTAGAAACATTGACAACAAATGTTGTCAAAGTTGAAGCGACAATTGTAGAAATCTACCTATGGTGCTTCATGGAAGGAAACTAAAGTTTAATACATGTCTAGGGTGGCAAATAATGTCAAGGTCTAGGTTATTAGACACCCATCATGCTTGATTAAGAAAAATACTTCCCATTCTGCCCTAAAAAATTTCCTAAATTTGTAATAACTTAGTACTTTTGATTAAGCTTCTCTTAGCTTCAAGAATATGAAAATATTTAATAATAGTGTCAACTGCATGAATGTGGAAGATTATTTGGCATCACTAACCGATAAAATAATTATCAATAAATAATTAAAAATTAAATTTATATGTACTACCTATAAAATAAAAAACCTTTGATAAAATTGATTACATTTACATTTGACAAGTCAACATACCTTTGAATTTCAATTCAATGTACTAGGGATCTACTCTAATCTTGATAGTAGCAAGAATAGATTCATGGTTTGACTCATTAACTTTCCATAGATTCATGTTTAATGGCCTCCCATGATATTTTAGAAATTAAATATTTATTGTAAGAACCAAATTTGAATAGTTCACTATCTTTCTATGCATTTCAAAGTCTTCAAACAACCATACATTTGAATTTTGTATAGGATATTGTCGAAGCCATGTTCCAATGACTACCACAGACCCGGTAGAATAGTCAATGTTTTCTCCATCTATGATTGAGAAAGTCAATTTTTTTTCCTCTACACACTGACATAAGTAGTAATTTGTTACCTCTTTGTTATATTCTTCTATAATAACTATAAAAACATGCCTTATATCACACAAAAAAAAATTTAATGACATTATCAAGATATATGATGAGAATAAATAGTACATAATGTTAATATTCTACTTAGTTTTACTAGATTAGATACATGGTCAAAGTTAAGAGATGATGTCATATTTGTAAGTTGTAATGTTGGTGGAACCTGATATGTGTTGATTGGAATTAGATATTTACAGTTATAGTCATCCACCTACTCTTGTGACTCACACTCATTCCAAACAAATTTCATGCATACACAACAAAAACATGCCAAGTTTATTGTATGAATATTCTAAGAACCTACATTTGAACTACAAAATGAGTGGATCTAACTTCATCCCATTATAGTCATATAATCCTCATACTTTTCCAAGTGTTCTTCCTCCACCAACCAAAAATGTCTACGAATAGTAGAATTTTCTTGAGCACCATGACACATGTTCTCATTACATTATTCAATAATGGTTTCCACAACAGTCAAAACAACACCATATTCAAATTTCAACTCCGCTCTTACAACTACTATTTTGACACATGCTCTAGCACCATGATGCTCCCCTTTTCCATGCCCAACATCATTAAAATTCCAAATATGTTCTATGCTAGTGGTAATGTCAATCCTACTCAACTAGTAAAACATTTTTGCATCCTTAAATTGCAATATGTAATTGTCTAACCAAATGCAATGTTGATTGAAAGTAATGTTACTCTCATTCAACTCTCCACAGAACATCTCAAAACAACCTTACATGTATTCTATACAATGTGATTGGTCATCACTAACATAGAAATGGTACTCCCTTACTATTTTTTAATATTTTTATGTACTATCAAGTGCATGCATGAATGCTATATGTATGATTATGGAAACTTGTATTGAGTTATAATATTTTGATTGAACTTCCATTTGTGTTTTGAATGTGTAATTCTCAACAAAGTTGACTACTAAAATAATAGAACGATGTGGTAATGTGTCCTTACCTAGCTTTAAATGTTCATCTAACCATCTAGCCCTATGTGTGCCTTGTATACTCAAACAATTTCCTCCTTGAATTTGACTATAAATTCTAAAACAAGTATCTATTTTGTAACAAGCTCACACCTTTTAGATTTGTTTCCATCATTTCCTTGATAAGTCACAAAATTGTATCTACTCAAACCAATTAATTCCTATCTAATTTTACTTGTACTCTTCTCATGGATATAATTTTTTAATTTTGATAATCCACCATAAATGCTACAATTTCCATCCAAACATGCTTTGTTATAAAAGAACTGTCCATCTTGTCTTTCACAAAAAAATGGTTAGAATAAACTCCATGGTTGATTTTGGTGGAACTTCAATTCCACGGTCCTAAACAATGTTATCAGTATGTAAAGTACAATGTATATGGAGAAAAAAATCATAATGCATTGAAAATTCAATAATTTTCTTACAATAACAAGTGGTATGTGTGTGATTTATTTTTACATAAAAAGGTTTGGACATCTCAAAATGTCTTTGACTAATAAAAATCTATAGATATTTTCCCAAAAACTTAGAGTAAAAATGTGTTTGGTTCATAGCCAAGAAATGTTTCGGTTGCAGTTCATGGTTATGAGAACCAACTATTCTTTTCACTACATCTCTCATATTGGTGAAACGTTTGTATTGTCTTTCCAAATTTGTACAAGTAAATATTTGAGAACATCAACTATAGCCTTGTCCTTTCATAGAAGTCTATGAGAGAATGCCTAAGGATTAGCGGTCTTGGCATCATTAAGTATTTTACATCTTCCAATTTCTTTCATTAATGTTTTTTTATTTATGTCCAGTGCTAGGATAGTTTTTGAAATCAATCATTTTTTCCCTATTTGACCACTTACTACACAATTTGTAATTATACATTGGGCAACATTGCAATCTTTGTTACATGATTTTGGGCCTACAATATGATATGCATCAATGTATATTTTCAATTTTTTTTTTTTTTATAATCATCTATGTTAGATGTTTTTAGTCTTAGGGTGTACATTGTAGGTCTCATATTAATAAATTTCATCAACGAAACAAATAATTGACATTTTTGATTATTAAAATGTAGTTTATCAAAGAAATTATCCCAATTTTTTTCAACTAATCTTATTGAATGGTGGTCAATCATTTTGTTATGCATTGGTTTCAAAATATTTTCATTAACTTTAATTAAGTACTTGCCTTTTCTATGCACAATCCTTGGAGGTGTTGTTAATAATGGAATTTTTTGAAAGGGTGTTTCATAATTGTTATGTTCACTACTAGTTCATTCATTGTTAGTTTCATTATTTAGTTATGGGATGACATTTTATTCATTATTACTTTCATCATTATGTGTTTCCATGAAATCAAATTCATTGATAGGGGGTAAATCATCATGCATAGATTCATCATTAACAAAACAAAAAAACTTTATACTTTGAATGTGGACTTGCAACATATTTTGGACTTCTTGGTAAATATTCATCATCTTTATTTAATTTATTATTATCAATTTCATCATTATCTATGACATTTGGCTCATTAGGGATAGTGTATGTTAGGGTTAATTTTAAAAGGCCTTACTAGAAAACCTATTGGAAATATTTGGCAAATTTTTAAAAAATTGATTCGTATATGTGGTGAATTCTCTATGGGTGATGGTGAAGCTATGATGATTTTAAAGGAGTGAAAATAAACAATTGCTTATTTTTTGTATAACCATTTGACTGCACCAAAAGATAGACTCTGAATGGAACCACTGAAGGCCACACCGAACAATCTCATTGAATGAATGGACCAAATGATGTGATGAATAGATGCACCAAATGATTGTGTTAGATGGTTGATTCAGATGATTGTGTCAGGTGGCTATGATGAATGACTGAGCCAAATGGTATGTGGTGGTCAATTCACACCAGATGTTGAGCATTAGATGGTTATGTTGAGCAGTGATCTGAGTGAATAGTATCAAATGGTGATGTTAGGCTGTGTTGTCAAATGAATAGTGTAATCGGTCTACTATTTGATTACTCAATTATCCCCCTTGTCCTATAAATACTTACCCTCTACCCTAATTTTTAACATTTTTTAGAATAGATTTATCTTCCCCCTTTGCCCCTACCCATAACAATTCCCTAGCCATGGAAAGAAAATGCGTTTTCAAGAACCTATTATACCCAAACATTTTGAAGATTATACAATAACAAGATGTGTATAATGATTAGATTTCAAAATGTAGCTTTGGTGGCCTGATGTGCATGCCCTAGTATGAAACAAACATTGGGTTACTTAAATCACTAATGTCTTCTTATGACATTAGCAAGAAGAGCTTCACTGTGAACCTGGATTACAAAATGATTTGCTTTGGTACCTCACTAGAAGAGATTCAAAATCTAACATGTCTTCCATTTCATAATGTAAACCCTATGGATTTGAAATCAATGTTGATAAATAATGATAAGAAGTATTTTGAGTCAACTTTTAGCTTGCAGATCGATTGAACCAGTATGTAATTATAATTTTTTTATTTTCAAAATTCAACTTTTTATATGTAAATTCCTCATTTTTTCTTTCATTTCAGATATTCAGAGAGGGGCCTCCATGTGAAAGATGTTGGTGACCCTTTTTTTAAATAAATGGTTCATTTTTTTCTTATGGAAATAGTATTATAGAGAAGACCATTATATGTTCCCTATTGGGCACTAGTTTACATTATTCATACTTTTTTCTAATTTGAGATATGACTGGTGCACTTTTATTTCTTCTAGGATAAGGCTTGAATTAAATTATGCTTATACCAATCCTAGTGCCACTATTTCTTGTTCAAAATTTATTCTGACATTATACTATGTGGCCTTATATGACCTCCAAAAAACATTGATCATAACTATGCTTCATCCAAAGATGAGCACCAATGCTTTATTTGTGGATGAATAAGAGGTTAGTTTACTTATTTATTTGTTAAACTAAGGTTTAATATTTGTTAAATTGTTACCAAGTTAAGGATTAATATATGTTTTAACTTTTTTTATTATAGGTAAGATTTTGTGCCTCATAAAAATAATCTACCTCAAAAAGACAGTGTGAAGTTGAAGGATCTACAAATTCTGAGTTAGTAGAATCATCCTTACAAATATTTTAGATTTTGAAATGTGCAAGAGTTTATTCCTCACATCTCCACGTACATGTTTACTATTTAAAATTTTCAAATGATATTTTAACTTTCAAGTGCATTATTTTAGTTATTTATTTTATTGTTGTAGTTTACTTGGTATCAGTTGAGGTTGTCATGGAACAACCACCACCACAATAAATGCCAACATTTAATGTGCCTTATGGACCCTCTATGCAAGGTATTTTACATTGCATATTTTGTTTTTTGTTTTTTTTATTATAGTTTTTATGACTGAAAGTTTTCTTAATGTACAAACTCAAAACACCCTTGTCACTCACAATATGATGCGTAGATCAGAGGAGATACTATCTCCAAATATAAGTACTAAACCTTTAATTTAAAATTAGTATATATTTTTATTTTTAAAATTTACCATTTTTATAAAATAATTTACATTTTGTATGGCATCTTCAATCTCTGAGGAAAATTATGTTGTTGTATCCACCCCCAAGCTCAGTTCACTCAAGGTGGAAGACTCTTCCATCACCATAAGTGCCAACAGATAATATAGGAACACTGTAATTATCATGTTTCAAATTCCCCAATTTATTTTTTAGAGGTATATCAAGTGGGTAGGGATTGACTTGTTGGAATGAAACTGATCTTGATGAGGAATATTTGGGGATTAAAAGTGGCAAAGTTGCTAGAGTTGCTTTCAATCTACATGATTTTATCCAAGGAGTAGATGTTCATGTGACTGCTCAGGAGGAACCTTGTACCTCTTCACCCCCCACCCCACCAGAGAATGTTTTCTTATATGATGATGCTATTACATATTTTCCATTGAATAATTTGGTATAAAAAAGTATTACTTCAAATCTTAAAGAGGGAGTTATAGATGATCTAAAAAATGTATATGTTTGGGAGTTTTGGGTGAAGGCATTGATAAAATAAATAAATGCCCATTATCACAACCACTCTCAATAAAAAAAATGTTTTCATTGGTGTAATATGAACCCACAAAGATTGATGCTTTGTTTGCCCAAGCTGAATCCAGCTTAGTTACTATTTCTAATATTTACAATGATAATGTGTTCACTATTATGATTAACATGTTGGAGAATTTGAATGCATAAACCCAAGAATATTTTAATAAATGGGTGAAAGACATCAACCTTATTGTGATTTTGAATGTTGAGAAGGAAAAATCTTTGGTAATGTATCTTCATTTTAATCAAATTTCATTTCATACTTATTTTTATTCAAATCTGATTACATTTTATTTTAAATTATAGGCAAAATATAAGAATTTAAAAAAAGAAGTCGAGGTCCTCAATTTGCATCTAGAAAATGCATGAAAAAGTTTATATTCTGCCATTCAATTTAAGGAGAAGCTTGTTATATTGAATAAACAAAACAAAACACTCCAAAAAATTATTGAGCAAGGACGGGATCTTAATGCCTTATTTAAGTAGAAGACAGATGCCAATCCAAGTCTACTTTCTATAAGAGATGTTGCAAAAGAAGAAAGAGAAAATCTTGATCGTATTAATTTTGTGGCTAAGGATCTTGTAAGGGTAGGGATATTGAAGGATAGCATAGAGGATGTTGTGGTTGAGAAAGTAGCTGAGAAGTGAAACCCTGAAAAATGTTTTAAACTCTAAAATATTTGTAAATAATGTTTTAAACTCTATAATATTTGTAAACAATCTTTTGTTTAAAAAAATATATTCTCAATGTCAATTTGAAGTTTGGATTTGCAATGATCAATTTATTAAGTTTTAATTAGTAGATGAGCCACATGGATTACAATTTTTTTTGGATGGATTTGGTGTTAGGCTTGAGCATGAATTTCAATTTGAATTTTATGATGTTGTAAAGTCACTATTATTAAATCTAAGTTTATTCAATTGATGTAGTTTAAACAAAATAATGATACAGTATGTTGTTCTATCATCATCATATTTGACTTCAAATTCATAGTTTTAAGCTAAAAGTTAAAACTCTTAATATGGTGCTACAATACCAAATTATAGTTGTTTCAAATGACAATACAATTAAAAAGCAATTAAATAAAAGGGAAAGTTGCATGATGAATGGATCAAATATTTCAAATGACAATAATATCCACAATTGTAATGAATTTAGTATTTGAAACATTTTACAATATAAAAAATTATATGAAATTGGAATTTAGAATATGATAATTGTAATAATATACAACTAATAGTCTAGTAGTTAAAACAATCTTACACAAACCTGATCATCATTAGTGACATTTGCATTTGTCATGTCAGTCCCATATTCAGTGTCATTATTTACATCCTCCCTATTTATTATTGTATTGATGATGCTTCTTATTTTAGTTAGAAAACTCCATGTTGCCAAAGTTCTTTCATAAGTAAACATGTCCATAATATAACGTGAAACATATAATTTCATCCTAAAAAATTTTCCAATCTATTTTGAAGCTTTGAATTAATGGATAATAATGCAATGAATACTCTTTCATCTTCCACTAAGCCTATAATTATTGTTTGACAAAGCTCATATAATCAAAAATATTCACTTAGACTTTCCTATAGTATATTACTAGGATAAAGTTTTTTATAGCTGTGTAATTGCCCCATTTTATGTTGGTTCACTTAGAAGGTGATATTGTTCAAATATTGTAATTTGAAAATGAGTTAATTGAGATGTCAGTAAATCCTTTCCAAAAATACCTTTTATTTCTACTCCATTCACCTCTATAGATTTATTGAAATGCTTTACAAGACAATCCATGTATTTGTGAAATAAATTGCTAATCAAATTTTGACTATTATTACTGTTTGGATTCACAACTACCATGGCCTCAAAAAAATCATCCCTCTAAAAATGATCTCTGATCTCTGCAGATAAGTTTTGTGAAATTATACTTAGTTTCATCTAGGTTTCAGATAGGACAGTGTCATACAAAATACATGTTATAAGTAGTTATTCAAATTCAGATCCACAAGATCAGGTCTTCTATAGAAAGTGTGCATTGGTATCTTCTTGCCATTAACAATGACACAAAGATGATCATTTATATTCAATTTTAAATAGCTCTTATGGTTCTTTAAATCTATCAAACATTGTCAACTGCTAAAAATAGGGCCTTGAAACTTTTCATTCGAAGTGTATAGTATATCTAGAGATTGACATATTCATTTTCTTAGTCGTATGAAGTCACAAATATAAATGGATCTCTCCTGAGTATGTTTCATTAAATAATTCATTTCCTTTGACTTTAAGAGAATTCCACATAATGTCAGTAATGTTTCCAAATTTGTTAAATGGTAAAACAAATGCTTTGCCTTGTCAATTTCTCTATGATATTTATACATAAAACTTACTAATGATGGATATTCTTTAAAAAATTGGCATGCAAGTTCATACATAGAAATTCATATTGTATCAACATATTTTAATAGTTTATTACCATTAGTCATTCCTGTTGTAAATTTTTTAGAACTCTAAAAATATTTTTGGACTGCTTAACATATAAGCATGTAGGTCATGAATGAGCTCCTACACTTTTGCCACATTAGAAATTTTGATAACTATTTTGTATGCAAGATTCATCTTATGAGCCATATAATGAATTGGAATTACATATGGGGTAAACATTGCTTACAACTAAACACAAAAACCATTTCTATGCCCCTGTATAATTGATACACCATTAGCCCCAACACACACTAGCTTTATAGCTATTGCATAATCATAAATCCCAACTTTATCTTTCAAATTAGATACAACCAATTTGTGAATATTTTATGCATTGCAATTTTCTACCATTTTATGAACTACTAGTAGATGAGGTTGCCTTGAATAGTCCTCAAAAATATAAACATGCATGCAAACCTAGGATGTGTTGTCAATTGTTGTGACCTCATCAATAGATAGTGATATGAACAGTGAATTTTGAACTTTTTATTTAAAATCTTCCTTTTCAACCATTGCTAGACATTTTGTCATTTTTCAAGTACTACTATATGGCTAATGTGATTGTGGAATATCTAGAAATCCATTATGCTGAAATAAAATTTTATAATCTAAAAAATCATAAATAGGTTTGCCTTTTTTTAGAATGTGTTATATAGTAGAGAACTATATATATTTAGCCTTAAAATGGGACCGCATAACTTTTCCAAAATTTTCTTAGATTATTCTCCCTTTCTCAACAAGATGTTTTTGATGTTTCTTATCATTTTCATACTTGTGTGCATATCTTACATACATATATTATTTTGTACTTTTCCACCTGTGTGTTTTTGTTATCAGTCCATCTGGATGGTTTACTCTCACATATAATTTTCCACAATATTTCTCAATCATGTCCAATTTTAGTTGCATTCTATGATCCTTTCCTAGTTTCTAGCTACATATTGTACATCTACATTTTTTTGGAGTATCATCAACATTTTTAGGTTCTACAAGTTCTATGAAGAGAAATTTTGTTGCCTAGTCCACCTTAAAGGACCTTCCAATTGGCCATCTACTTATCTTCCATCATGAAGATTTTTGAATAAAGGTTTCAGCTGAACTTTGTGTTTAGCAAGAACCAAAAATCTCTTCTACCACTTGAATGCCATGATCATTGTCATCAAAAAATAGAGGAGCATCTTTGAGTAGTGGTATGTCATCATTAAAATAATCTTCAAGGGGTGACATGTTATTCTGGTTGATTCTTTTTGGTGAGATATCAGTGGGATTTTTGCATGTAAAATCATTTTAATATTATTGAATAGTTAAATTCAAATTTATGACAAACTAAAAAATAATAAATACTTGTATTTTGAGTGCATTATGATTATGTGGGATTTTTGGTTAGCTCTTTAAAATAAGATAATATGCTTGATTTTCCTAATAATTGGCTTATCATTTTACCATTCCCATCAGATGCCATGATAATCAAGGATGCAACACTTCATTCTACCATTTGGTTCTATCTTTTGGTCAAAGAGTAGATGTTATAGATTGGTTATGTCATTTAGTGGTAGCACCATTACCGCTTTTTGAATCTATAATTTGGTACTTCTATTCAGCACTATCATTCAGTATTACCATTTGGCACTTCCATTTCACATCTTGTTCAACACTGTCATAAGATATTATCATTTGGCATTATCATTTGGTTCCTCATATTGACACTATTGATATTTGGTATTGTCATTCAGTTCCTCTATTCAGTTGTTGTCATTCGATGTTGAGGTCATCTAGTTTTGGTTTTGTTTGTTAACTTGTTTGATATCAAGGGTGATTGTACTATATATATGGCAAATTGAAGTTTAATCTAAGATATTATTGTAAATAGTTGGTCAGCTAACCCCCAAAATAATTTATATTCTTAAATTTTTGGTGATCTGGACACATCTACCAACCTTAAAAATTTGCCAAAAATAAAATTCAAAATTGAAATATTCATGAATTAACGAATATTCACTTATAAAATTTACCATGGTGTATATACCTTGTCTTGAGCAAAATGATTACATTCATACGTTTTGTTTTTCTCTTAACTCTTCTAATTGCTCCAATGTTTTATGCTTTAACTTCTTCCTCTTCGTTGAATGAGCTCCATACCCCATGACTAGACAAAGAACAATTTGATTCTTTTTGATGGTGGGGAACCAAATAAAAATATGAATCTTTTTATGGGTGAGGACCTAATGAATAATCTGATTCCTCTTGTCTTCCTTGTGGAAAATGTAGAATGATGCAAAAAATATATGTGGGGTTAGAATCATTGAAATACCCTAAAAATAAACATTGGACAAAGACTTGTTTCAATTGAGACAATAACACATATGCATTATAACACGTACACATATGTGATCATATATCATATTGTTATGATATATGATTATATTACGTGATGTAAATCTATGTTATATTTTTATGTTATATGATTATGTGATGCAATCCAAACTATGCAATATTATTATGTGAAGTAATCCTATATAATTACCTCTATATTTGCATTTTTTATATAATTCTAGGGCTAATTTACCCATATGTTACATCATATACAATCAATTGAACTATAATTTAGGTCCATGGGGCTCAATTTGGCCCAAATCACATGTTTAAGTACACCAATTGACTAATTGGATTAATTGATGAATAATTTAGGCCTAAAACACATCTCTAATTGCACTAATAAACTAATTGGATCAATTCATGACTAATTAACCCCAAATCACATCCTACTCTTGTCTAGTTATGTTGAAGGGGCTTGAATTGGCCCCAATTTCCTTCTTGATTGAATTGGTGGACTTTCTACTTAATTTTTTTATGATATTGGGGTCAATTGACCCCTAAATTACTTTCATATAGTCAAAATTAGGTTCACGGGGTTTAATTTCATCCAAATTAAATCAATCATTATAAGAATGGATTAATTGGGTAAATAATTCAAGAAACATGAGCTAATTTAGCCCATTGAATCACATCATAGATTCACAGTTATGTTCAAGAGGTTCATATCGGCCCCAATTACTTACATGTTTGCATTCATAATAAAATTAGGGTTGATTAAACCATATGTTACATCTTAAATAATTAATTGACCCATAAATTAGGTTAATAAGGCTCAAATTTTCCAAAATCACGTCCCTAATTTCACCAATTGACTAATTAGATCAATTCATGATAGAATAGAACCAAATTTAGCCCTAAATCACATCCTGCTCATGTAGTTAGGTTGAATGGGCTCAAGTTGGCCCCAATTTCCTTTGTGATAGAATTGATGGATTAATTTATTTATTTTGTTATGATATTGGGGTTGATTGACCCCCAAAATTACATCTTTTATAGGCAAAATCAAATTCATGAGGTTCAATTTCATTTAACTTGTATCACTAATTCCAACAATTGACTAATTAGCTCAATATTGGGATAATTTAGCCCCAAATCATATCTTAGACTCATAGTTAGGTTAAATGGGTTCATATTGGCCCCAATTACCTACATCTTTGAATTTGTGATAAAATTAGGGTTTATGGTTGCAAGAATAGACTATTTGGCTCAATATGTTAGGAAATATGAGCTAATTTAGCTCCAAATCACATCCTAGAATCAAAATTAGGTTCAATAGGTTCACATTCGACCTAATTACCTTCATGTAAATACATTTGTGATAAAATTAGGGTTTAGGGTTTAGGGTCAACATGTTAGGAAACATGAGCTAATTTAGCCCCTTGAATCACATCTTAGACTTGTAGTTAGGTTCAACACATCTAGATTGGCCCCAATTACATTCTTGTTTGCATTTGTGATAAAATTAGGGTTGATTGAGCCATAAATTAGGTTCATCAAGCTCAATTTGGCCCAAATCACGTTTTGAATTGCACCAATTGACTAACTTGATCAATTCATGATATAATTAGAGCTAATTTAGCCCCGAATCACATCTTGTTCTTGTAGTTAGGCTAAAAGGCTCAAATTGGCCTCAAATTCCTCTTTAATTTAATGAATCAACTATTTGGTTCATTATATAATGACATTAGGGTCAATTTCACTCCAAATCACATCATATACAATTGAAAATAGGTTTATGTGGCTCAAATTTTTAAAATTTATGTCACTGATTGCACCATTTGACTAATTGGCTCAATCTATGATGAAATAAAAGCCAATTTATCCTAAAAGTCATGTTGTATAGTCATAATTAGGTTCCAAGGCCTCATATTCATTGTAATTACCTCTATAATTGAACCAATCAATAATTTCATTCATTATATGACATTCAAGTTTATTGAGCCCAAAACCACATCCTATACATGTCAAACTTGCATATGCCATTGAAATAAATGATTCTTTGATTCATACTTTAATGAAATTGGATCCAATCAAGCCCTAAATCACATTTTATAGTTATGCACTTAAGTTGAAGGGGCTCAAATTAGCTTTAACTACGTTCAGATTCAACCATTAGACTATTTAGCTTATTTAGTTATGATATTAGCATTGATAGGCCCAAATTAAATCCTTTATAGTCAAAATTAGGTTAATGAGGCTGAATTTCACTCAAATTATATCACTGATTGCACTAATTCACTCAATCAAGGCCGATTGAGCCATAAATTAGATTCACCAAGCTTAATTTGGCCCAAATCATGTCTCAAATTGTACCAATTGACTAACTTAATTAATTCATTACAGAATTAGAGCCAATTTATCCCCAAATCACATCATGCTCATGAAATTAGGCTAAAGGGCTCAAATTGTCCTCAAATTCCTCTTTGATTGAATGAATCAACTATTTGGTTCATTATATGATGACTTTAGGGTCAATTTCACTCCACATAACATCATACATAATTTAAAATAGGTTCACATGCCTCAAATTTCTAAAAATTGTGTCATTGATTGCACCATTGACAAATTCACTCAATCTATGATGAAATCAAAGCCAATTTAGCCTAAAATCACATTGTATAGTCACAATTAGGTTTAAAGGCCTCATATTCACCCTAATTGTCTCCACAATTGAACCAATCAACTATTTCATTCATTATATGATATTCGAGCTTATTGATCCCAAAACCACATCTTATACATGTCAAAATTATAGATGTTATTTAACCAAATTATTTTTTTCTTCATTCTCTAATGAAATTGGATCTAATCAAGCCCTAAATCACATTTTATAGTTATGCACTTAGGTTAAAGGAGATCAAATTAGCTCCATCTACCTTTAGATTCAACCATTGGACTATTTGGCTTATTTAATTATGATATTGGAGTCGACAGGCCCAAATTAAATCCTCTATAGTCAAAATTAGGTTCATGAGGTTGGATTTCACTCAAATTGTACCACTGATTACACTAATTCACTCAATCTAAGCTAATTTAGCCTTAAATCACATTCGATACACATACTTATGTTCAAGGGGTTCAAATTGATTGTAATTTCCTCCACCATTAAAATAATTGATTCTTTCATTCATTTTCTAATAAATTTGGGCTTGGTCGAACCTTAATTCATGTTCTATATAGTCAAAATTATGATTGCAAATGCAAACTCAATAAAATTGCATCACTTTATCCATGATGTCCTTTTTATGGTAGTGTATATCCATCCAATTTAAAATAAAAATATAAAAATTATAAATGTGAACTCAATAAGTATAAACATGTATAAATGTGAACTAAATAAGTATAAACACGTATGAGTAGACTAAATTTATTTTTTTGATGTTATGCCAACATAATACGAGTTATAATGCATATGTGTTATATCACATATGCATGATAATGTGTATGCACTATGATTTGTTTCAATTCAAAAACTAATCCTTTTGGTTCAGAAATTGCTTAGATTCTTGAGCCAAAGGCTTGGACCTATAAACATAGTTGAATCCAGAAGTTTTGATAGAAAACAACAAAATTCAACTTCCATCGCCAAATACACTACAAATTTCAAAGAGAAAATTCAAAAAAATTTACCATGATGATGAACACACTCTCCTCTTTCCAAATATATGATTTATATATTTTTTGAACTATTTTAAGGTTTTTTCCTATGTTGATTTCTAACTATAGCATTTTTAGGCCACTACATGCCAAAAATATACATGTCTATATATGTTTGTGTATCTTTTTTTCGTTGATCAAAATTCAAAAAAAATATATGAATAAAAAATAGACCTAATTCTACACACATTTTAAAAAACTAGTTTTCATTTTTTTGAGGTAGTTAAGGGGCTGCATGACCGACTATCTATTTTTTATCAGTTTTTCAGGATTTATCTACTTGTAAAATTAATAAAAAAAATATTCATTGAAAAATTATAAAAAAATATATAGGTTACAAACTAGATAATCCTACCTAAATTTTCATCAAATGGTTTTAAACAACATTAAACGATGTTAAAAAAATGAGGGGCCACACGACCAACTATATACTTTGTTTTCCTAAAAAATAGGAGTTCTTATTCAAATTTTAGATGGTTGACCTAGTTATTTGAGTGTAGCTATCTCAAATTATTTACAGAAATTGAGATTTCTCAATTTTTAGGAAAAACATGTCCATAGGTAGGCCTCCCTTTTGTCCCCCAACTTTGTGCACTTATAAGCCCTATTCAGATTTGGCTCTAGGGTTGTTCCTTTGAGGGATTTTGGATGTGTATGATTTTGTGATAATATCTCAAGGGTGTGTAAATAGACTTTTCAATGTGAATGCCAAATATTGACCAAGTTAGCCTATATGACAACATTAGGATGATTTGTATTTATAAATGATTTTTTGACATTTACCCGCATATATAACATGTGAAATATGTTAAAGCCGAACCAAGGGAGACATTTGAATTTGAAAAGTAGCCATTGGAGGCTCTTGAATGTTGTTGACAAAGGCAGACACCTATAATAAATCATAATGTAAACTATTGTTGCCTGTGTCTAGAGAGGAGAAAATAATGGTCTATAATGCAGCAACAATCTGCTTAGGATTATAGAGTGTTACTTCATAGACTAAGGATAATATGAATATGTGTATTGAGAAATTAGGTTGGCTAAGATAATAAACTTGAGTAAATGGATAGGGAAAAGTGTGCACAAGAGTTAAATGTATATGCATAAGTCCAAGTATGTGAAGATATGTCAAAATTGATATTGCCAAGTATCTAATACTAAATTTATGTATTTACAATAACTATCACAAAATATTTGAACTAATGTGTGAGGAGAAAAGTAGCAGCCACTAGTAAAAGAACAATCATTCACAAATAGAGGAGCAACCTCCATGAGAGATGAAATTTTTATCGAGAATTACTTATAAAGCCATATAGAAAGGTGGAAAGCTCAATAGGTAGTGGAATCTTAATTCCTTGCCCAAGGCTTGGCTTGCGTGACTCAACAGAGTATGGACTGCTAAGCTTGATCCTAAGCTCACTCATTTTCTCTGGTGTCTGGTATATCAAGGCCTTCCTCTTGGAGAGTGTCCCTTTCATCTTGGATTTGTCCAACCCAAGAGTTTGCCTTGTTCCAAACTAGGGTCCCTTAAGTATATCTTTTGGACATGTCCCAAAGCTCAATCTACATGGTAATGGATACATAGTCTCTTTCAGTCCTTCCATCTTGAGTGCTTCTCATGGCATTTAGCCCTCTTTGGATATTCTGGTAATTGGCTAACATATATAGCTTTTTATGGAACTTTATTAGAGTTGTTATTTTATTTCAATTATGGAAAACTAGAAACTCTGCATTGTTTAACAATGAAGAAACATCTTATCATTTTACCATTAATGACAAGGTGTTTGCGATATCTTTGGCTTTTATGTAGATTCAAGCCTAGGCTAAAAAGGTGGCCATGGAACTCAAACATTTACATGAGATGCTTGACCTTTGGGGGAGCACTCATTGTGTTATGATTTATGTGCCCCTCAGATCTTCCACCACAGGGCTCTCCACCTTCGATGCCTAGACACTAGCAGCGCTGCTTACGCAATCGCAATTTTTTTTCCCACCATCTTCCTTAATGAGAGGTTGGAGTTTGCCACCTCTTTGAGGGAAATCCACTGTTGGTCCATCTCAATAGGGTTCACTTGCTCTTAGTCTCAACCTTGTTGGTAGTATGGTGTAGCCTCCTTTTGAGTGGAGCATTACTATTTCTTTGGCTCCTCCAGGGCCCATAAATAGATGAGTGTCTTCTAATCCTCCCTCAGCGGAGCCTTCTGTTTGGAGTGCTAAGTCACTTAAGGACGATCCTTCACCTCCTTCTAGGGTGACGACTTGTGCTTAATATCTTACTATGTCTTTTGTAATTGCTTGGTTATTATTCTTACCGTGCTTCACTGATATTTTCATATTTTGAACCAGATTTATTCCTCCAATAAAAAATGTGAGCCATAAATTCTAGCCTACTACTTTACCATATAACTTCATATAAATTATTATTTTAATAATTTAAATGAAATAAAAGAAACAAAAATTTGTAAATTTGTTTTATTTATTTATAATAATAATTTAATTGAAGCGTTCCAATAGTAAATCCATATAGATTCCATTAAAAAGATATTCTACGAAAAGGGCGCAAAAGTTTGTAATGTATTTGTCACCCCGTGTCTTATGTCCAAGAATTCACACGCACATACACCATGGACTCTACGCAAAGGGAACAAAAGGTTGTAACGTATTTGTTGACCTGTTTGTTATGTACAAGAATTCAAAGCTTTTTCACATACAAACGCTCTGGACTCGGAATTCGGTACGATAGAAATAATGAGATTATCAGGTTGTCTATTTAGTATAGAGCAATGAATTTATCAATTGGGTGACTGCAAATGAAGCAATTCAATGGCATCTGAGAAATTTTAAGATTGTTACGGCATTCGGTGCATAGAACTCTGTGAGCGCACGGTACTGCTATCCAAATAGCTTTCCTCTCCTTGCACACTTTGCAATTGCCCTTACTAATGCTGCTTTCACCCATTTCTGGGGACCAAGAGTTTGCTGGGCTGTATGGTGACAGGACGCTCTGAGGCGACTTCTGTCAAGTTAAAAAAACAAAAATGCAAGTTAGATTTACATATAAAGATTAATTCAATATATCATAAAAAAGAGAGCGCCTGTTGAATTATCAGCAATCGGTTAATTAATTACCTCCCATAATTTAGGGCTGAAAGTGGGTGTCCAGGATTGAGTCTCGGGCTTCGGTTGAGTCCATGGAGTGAAAAATGAAGTCCCTCCTTTTTGTAGAAAACTTACAAAGGAATGTCCATGTCCTTGCTCGGGTGCAGGGGATGGTTGTGGGTTGTATTGAATTGCGGGGGCAAGCTGCAATTTTGAAGGAGTAACGTACATGTTGTAACACACGGGCGATTTCATGATTTCCTTGGCTTGCGGGAAAGATATAATGGACTGTGCAACAGGTTGATTTGTATTTGTGTTGGCCGGAGTATTTGGATTTGTGTTGGTAAGGACTGTCCCATCCGCATTCACATTGAAGGCCGACAAAAGATTTGTGAGGTATCGAACATCTTCATTGCTTCTGACAGGGAATTTGCCTGTACAAGTCGATTGATGATAGACCAGGGGATTGGACAGTTGGCCCTCAGCCTTAGTGGGAGCTGTAATTAATTGGTTAGTTTGAGGAGGGGCAGAAAGAGATATAGATGTTCCTTGTGTGATTTGTCCTGCAGCATCTGCATAAGAGCGTTCTTTGTCAACAAATGAACTCCTCCCACTTCCAATGGTTTCGTGAAGACTTGAATGATCCTCCTTTGGAAATGGAAGTGATGGGAGAATAACCATGTGGGTAGCAGGGCCCCTGCCAACAGGCACAATTTTCATCCTGCATAAGCCTGGCATGGAACGAATGAAGTCGCTGAGTTTAGTGTAGCCAAGTAAAACATGGTCCAGCTCCAAGCCACAAGTTGCTCTGAAATCCCCCTTGAGAGAAGAGAGAGGATACCATTCTCCTTCCTTGAGCCGCTTCGATGCTTCCCCTAGGAAGACTGGCAGCCACGTTCTAAATTTTTCCGCCCAGGCCAGCCATTCTTTCGGGGGCGGCGATAATACGGATGTAATAGTATGTGCTGAATCTCTCCCTTCTTGCCCAGCCCCCTGCAAATGATCTCTGTCCGATGATGATATACTTTGCTTTCTAAAATCAACGTCTCTGTCGTTTTGATACATTTCATCCTCGGGAGCATTAGTTCCTTGCTCCAGCATTGACTTGGAAACCGCGCCCTTGATCTCTACCTGCGGACATGCTTATACAAGGATTAAGGAGTTCACAAAATGTGGTACAGTAAAACTTTTTCTTACCTTTTTACCAAAAATTGTAACGTAATGTGCTTGGACAGCGGAGGCCACAGACTCTTGGGATTTAAATGTCACAAAGCCGAAGCCACGGGACTGAAGGGGGTCTCCGGCTTGACCGCCGATAACTACTGCATCTGCAACCGGTCCAAATTTACTCTCAAAGAATTCTCTCAGATCCTCTGCCGGTTAGTATATCCATTGTTAATATTGCCAACTAGTTTATAAAGTTAAAATATCAACTTAATTGATCATAAAACATTAGCATTTCTAACAAACCAGATTCTACCGAAGGCGAAAGTCCTCCAACAAACACCTTCCTGTTTAAATCTTCAGGGATACGCTGCTAGAAAATCATGATGTTGTAATCTTATTATTTGGAGTCGTTTAGAAGAAGAAAAATCTCTGCGAAGGGAAGGTAACAAACAAAGTTGAGAAATTCCAAGTAATAATGATAACCTTCAAAGGTATCCCACTACTAGCGCGTCCTAAAATCTTGACTCGTCGCAGTTCTCCTTGGCCGTGGGCATAATAGCAGTTATCCCCTCTCACACAACCACTAGGCGATTCGTAGTACCTGCAAATCTCCGTTTTGATGGACATTGACAATTTTGAACTGATGGATGACAAGTAAATGTTATAAATTGTTGTTGTTGTAAACTTGCTAGCAATAGAAATGGAGAAAATTTAGTTTGAAGGACAACATTCAATAACCTGTCTTCCTGTTGAGCTTCATTCTGATTGCCGCTTTCGGTTTTAATTAATTTAAGTTTTGCAGAATCATCTAGACTTTTTGCGTAGGCGGTCCCCGGTGATGTTGGGGCAGTCAAATTATACTCCTTTAGTTTACCTACGCAAAGGGGAAACGGGGCGGCTTGTTCAGTATAAATTTCATTATCAGGATTGAAATGAAAGAACATCTAACATTACGAACCAAATTGAAAGACAGACTGAGAATGTAGCATCTCTCGCATGTCTTGTGTCTTGGCGTCATCAACAGGCCTTTGTTTCCTGCGCGGGTTACAGCATTATATTACAGCATAGCAAATACGATAAACGAATACGAAGCGAATTTAATATGGGAAACAAATAAACGACCTTAGATTTAGAGCGTGGCGATTAGCTCCATAACTAAGTAGAAGCATAGCGCATTCAAAATGATTGTTTCTAACTGCATAAAACAGAGGGGTCTCCTTTGTTTCTGTAACTATGTCAACGGCTTCTGACTCTCGAAGCAAAAGCATCTGCGATTTCCGGAAAAAAAAACCTAAAATTTTGTTCATGATCTTCTTTAAAACACAAGATCTAAACGACCTGCATATCTCTGGAAAGGTAAGAATATACCAAATTTAAAATAAAGCTTTAAATCATAGTATCCTTCGTGCAAAGCCGTGATTATAATTGTTGTGAATGCATTGAAACATAATGAAACTTAGGAAATCAAGATCTATGCCACATTGCCAAGGGCTCGAACCTGCAATCCGTGGAGATGGCCATAATTTGCTGCCACGTGTATGGAAGTCAGGCCTAATATGTTCCTTGCGCTCACGGAAGCTCCGTGTCTCAAAAGTAAACTTACAAGCCTGTCCAGGATTTCATACACAAATAATTCTTCAAAACCATTCACAGTTGAAAATTAGTCCAAAAGAAGGAAGAAGATAAACGAACCTAATGTCTTGGTTAGTGGAAGTGGCCCGAAGGCACCAGTGAAGAGCAGTATTTCCATCGCTATCTGCCTCGTTCGGATCCACATTTCCATTTAAAAGTAATTTCACCATTGCTTCATCTCCAGCCTGTAATCAACTAGACAAACAGTAAACTAACAGCTTACCATATAAAGTATCAAAAGAAAAGCAATGTTTTTGCAACGTTTCCCCCTCCAAAGGTAAATTCAAGTCATAATATTATATTACCTGAGAAGCTGCAATGAGTGGCAAGAAAGGAGAAAGAGAATTCAATCTTTTCGTGTCCCTTATAGGTTTAATGACAGCTGCCTTAAAATGCAGCAGGAGTTCGATCTCGCGGAGAAGCACTTTCCTTTGTTGTTGAATATTTGAATCAGTTATGCTGCTTGTGCTTCCCTTATCAGAATCACCACTGTTGTCATTATTACTTCCCCGAGCTTCGATCTGCCATAGAGATATGGCCTTCTTCGCCAAGCTTTCAAAGATTGTTGTTTGGATATGAGGTTGGTCGTTACTGTGCACGAAAGCAGAAAGAATCAGATCTGTAGCCACAATAACCAGAACCGCAAAGGAAACTATTTGTCCATCTAGTGCCTTTTTGTATGCTATTTGGTGAACGTCTTTAGTATTTACTGCTAGAACTCGGACCGCAGTGATGTCCTGAAAATTTGGTAACAGGACCGTTAAATTAGTTTCACTTCAGCGATATTAGCACGAATGGCATTTCAAGTAAACTAGAACTAAATTTAGCAGTCCTATTTAACAAATTCATCAAGAAGAGTTTTGATGCCGATTAGTGCTGAAGCATCTATTACCTCAAAGAACTTTATGAATGACCTATCGCAAACCACTTATTTACCAGATTTAGCCAGAATTTAGGGGCAAAAAAAATAAAATCAAAATTAGATCTCCAAATTGATGTAGCTACTAATTTCAGAAAATCGACAGACAAAAATATTCGATGCAACGGCAATTTTACAGACCTAGCTAATTAGCTGTTATTTTACAGACTTACCTTTTGGCACTAAAACATCTTATTAAAATTTAAATTGATGACTATGTTTGAATGGGCAGAAAGAAAGACAAATGATTTGGATGAAAGATTAATTCCAGGCAAGGACGACAACTATTACTGCTTGAATTTGCTTCAGCATATTTGGCACATAAAATAACAAATTTCTTGTACCTTATCTCCTATCAATCTGAGAAGCTCAACTATACTGCTAGGGAAGGACCAATCCACCTGCATCCTGTTTTGCGAACTCAACTAGATAAGTTTTAGAAAACAAAAACTTAAATTAATAAGTCTTTGAAGCATTCGGAAAAAAATAATCTCAAAACTTGACTAAGACCTTTTGGAGAGTAAGGCCATATCTAACGGACTTTGGCCTTCTTTAGACTTGACGTCGGTGCGAGCTTGTTTACAAAGTAGAAGATCTATGCAATTGTGAGAGTGGGAGTGAGCAGCGTGATGAAGCGCTGTTTTACCGTATTCATCGAGAGCGTTGATAGGCAAGGAAGAACCAGCCTCACCTTCCAGTATAGCTCTTGCACATGCAACAGAATCGAGCTTACAGGACAACTGCAGAAGTTTCTGCAAAAAACGGCCTACCTTATTCGCATCATCTTTCCGTTTTGTGTTTCCATCCGTATCGGTGATGAATTTGAAAACCCCGGCCTTCTCAATGCACTTAAATAGAGAGGCGAATTCCAGGCTATCATCTTCGCAAATTAACCTAATGAACTTGTTTTCCAGCTCGAAAAGGTCTTTATCATTTAGATTCACGTCTTCCTCGTCCTCCGACAGAGAAGAAAGTAATTGATCTTCTGATATCGGCTTGTCAACAAATTCTTCTTTTCCAGACTCCCGAGTCTTCTGCATCTTAAAGTTTCAGGTTTTAAATGTAAAAACAGCGTGCCTGCAAAATATTTGAAGCTAGCTTTTAAATGTTAAAACAGTGTACCTGCAAAATATCTAAAGTTGTAGGTTTTCAATGTAAAAACAGTGTGCCTGCAAAATATTCAACGCTTTAGGTTTTCAATTTAAAAACAGAATGCCTGCAAGAACAGATTGTGATTCTAACAATTATAGCTCCTTTCGCCGTAATTAACAGATCTCTAAACAATTTTTGCTGGTATTTAAAAAACTCCTTTTTGCGCGACACTAGTGACAAATAAATATTTGAAACTCGTTAAAAAACCTCCAGTAATAATTTTGTGTCTCTTATCTCAATCTAAAGATTTCCCCGTAAAAAATAACTCTTTCTGCTTGAATCGCTCATATATTTCCATGTTAGCAAGGATCCCAAGATTTTATTTACAGATTTCTAAAGACATTTCTACTATTCTCCTAAAACATACTGAGATCATCCTATATGAAGAAAATTCAAATAAATTTGTCTCGCTTTCAAAAACTACTCCCAAATTTACACAATTCGTTGTGCAACGAAGAACTTTTAATCAATCTTGCGGTAATCTGAAAAACAATTTCATAAGTTTATTATATTTTCCCTAAAGAATTTAATGCGCTAAAAATTTAAACCTTATAGTTTCAGAAATCTGAAAACTTTCTGAACTAGCTTTCAAAAATTCGGAGCAGAAAATAAAAAACAGGGCGTATTGAATGTCCGAGAAAAAAAACAAGTAGCACGTGAACAAGATCATCTTAAACTTTATACAATTTAATTAGTTAAATATTTTTGAAAGAGTAAATTAAATACAAAATTTACGTATTTCAACTAGAAGGTAAAAACTAAACTACCATATACGACAAAGAACCTTTACTCGTAAAGCTTGGGATGTGAAATTCCATGCATTATAAAAAAGCCGAAAATGTGAAAAAAACGAAATGAACGGAAAGAGAGCCGAACCGGAGCACATGTTATCTATGGGCTAAGTAGGGTTTCCTCCCCATATGGCATGTCATAGCCTTAATGTATTTCTCGGTTTTGCAGGATTTTTATTTATTTTTATTTTTTTAAATTGAAATTTTGTATTTTATATGGATTAGAATATTTTTTCTTTAGTGTTAAGGAAAAAATATGAATTAGGTGTACATATTTCAGGGTTATTCTTTTTTCATATTTTTTGAGATTTATATTTTGGTGGATGGCTAGGCAACACCTTTTATATCATCATTCTCACTGTTGGACTACAATGTATTTATTATTTTTGTTTTTTGGATAGTCCTTTTCTTATTTAAAAGGTTCTCCTCGGGGGCTTACATCATTTGATGGAGTTCAATTCGGAGAAAGCAACCATGGCATCGTAAAACACAAGTTTGTTCCAAAAGTATATCATGAGGTAATGTACCTATCTCTCAGGTGTCTCCCCCTAATGTTTTACTTGAATTACCTATTTTTGATAATGTTTGCCAATGGCTGGGAACCCACACCCTTATTTGTTACTTTGTGGGCATGTCCTGACCAAATTCATGATTTGAAGTTGGGTTTAAACCAATTGGTCACCCCATGAAATAAAGATGGTAGGGATTCAAACCCTGACTAAGGGTTTTTTTCTCTTCAAGTTTGAAAATCCTGAACACTGTGCCACCATTCATAAACATGGCCTAGTTTATGTGAGAAGCTCTCTGCTTGTATTCTCATTGTGGACCCAAGACTTTGTTGTGTCAGACAAAACCAAACTTATAGTCCTTATCTATATAGAATTTTTTGCCCTGCCCATGCCTTTCTGGCCCTTTAGGAATAACTAGTTAAACCTATAAGATGATTTGTCTGTTTTGAATCTGATCATTCTTTGCCACTCATCCCCAATGTTGGGTTTGTGTGGAGGTAGACCTCTCTCAAGAGCTCTGTGAGACCATCAATATCTACATAGGCGGCCAATGGTTCACCTAGAGGTTGTTATACATCAACCTACCTAATACTTTCTTTTGGTGCCAATCCTTAGACCACATGATTAAAGATGGCCTTCTTATGGCCAACTTGAACCCAACACCTAAAGCAGTAGCAGAGCCACCCACCTTCCAGTAAGGGTGACTAATCATTGACAGATGGTGAGGAAGAGAAATAACCAAAACAATAGGAATGTGAAAGCACTTGTTGGCAATAATAAGTTTGCACCTTCTGTCAACATAACCACTCCATCACCCTCAAACCAAATCCTATATGCTCGCGCCCTACTACCCAACCTAGTCCATCCATGACTAGTGCTCCTCACGTTGTTAATGCCATTCTAAAACCATAAAAGTATATATCATTTGGGTTATCTTTATTTTAAATGCAAGATTCATAGCCATTTTCAACCATCATCCCAATGATGAACAATCCCTCCCTCCCCATGCAAGTAAGCAACTCATCATTCAAGGAATCCTTCTCCTAGTTGTGAGGATATGAGTTTGTTTAACAAGAGAGGTGGCCTATTGTGATTTCAAACTTTATTGAAAACTTATAACATAATACTTTCTTAAGCAACCACTTTACGACATTAGAGGGCCTAGAGGGTGAAACAATGAACCATGATGGTTTCCAATGAATTTTTTTCTCATGGAATGTATGCAACTTGATAGAACCAATACACAAATATTTAGTGCAGGAAAACTATCAAAAGTTTTCAGATATGCATATCCAGTGCCTGTAAAAAGTTAAAATTATTGGTTTTACACTGTAGATGGCAGCGAACATCATCTTGGCCAATGCTAATTGTCATATGTCTAGACATGAGGTGGGGCATGGTGGTTTGATTAATCTACTTGCTCTACTTTATGTGTCTTTTGTGATGGATTGGGGAGTGGACCCATGTAATTGCGTTATCTTGATGGTTTTAAATTTTAATAAGTAAATTTTTGGTATTATTAACATTTATACTCCCAATGATGTTGTTGAAAGGACAACTTTTTAGATATGGCTATCAGACTCCCTCCCCATGGCCCACTAGATTTTTCATGGGGATTTTAATATGAATGATATGTAGAATATAAAGAAGGGGTCCTTCCAATGAGATGGTGTGCTAGTGAAAGAGAAACCTAGTTCTATTTGCATGATAAATTTGGCATTTTGATTTAAATCATCATCGTAGGCTCTCATCTTCTATGGTTTCATTCATTTGGTCTAAATTTTCCAAAGAACTGATCGAGTGCTCAAAAGATTAGATATGGCCCTCCTCTTGAACCTTAATATATTCTCTTTTGGCTCATAATTTTGACCGCCTTGTGAGTGTGCTTCTAGATGTCTTTCTATCAAATCATCAACCCATTTGTTTTATTGTGGAATAGTAATAACTAGTTCTACCTAAATACTTCCCATCTCCAACATCCAAAAACTCTTGCCCATATTAAAGGAGTTTAAAATCTTACATTTAGTCTATCTAGGGATTCTAGGTGGATTAATTGGTGGGAAACTGCTACTTTTCACACTGTCACTTTGCTTCACTTTTTTGGTAAGCAATTGGCCCTCATTAGAAAATTAATGAATTTTGCATCTGTGTGAGAATTCAGTCACCTTTCCCAAGAGTTAGAGCATTCTTCTCTAGATGAGTCTTTACAAAAATAAGTGGCCATTCTTAGACAACAAATGAAACATGTTGACCTACATCAAGCCCGTGGGGCTCAACTACGAGCTTGCCTTCATTGGCTCAAAATTGGTGTTAGAGTTTCCAAGGATTTTTTTAGTACATTGAGGGCTCATAATTCTCCTACTCAAATAAAAACTAGTATGGATGTTGGAGACCATCTAACTAATCTCCTATAAATCCTTCAAGCTTTTGTTCAACATTATAGATTAGTTTTTCAAGCTCAACATTTTTTAGAGTATAAAAAAGCGGCTTTGCAAACTTGCCTAGATGATGTTCCCTAAAAACTCTCCCCTTCTCAAAGGGTAGCCTATGATCAATTCCTCTCCATAGAATAACTACATCAAGTGGTAATGGTTATGGCTCAAGACAAAGGTCTAGGGGTTGATGGTTCTCCTTGTAAATTATACCAAACTCTTTGGGATTTTGTTGTCCCTGATTTACACTAAATATACTTGGAAGCTCTTTCCCAAGGTTATTTGGGCAAACTAATCAACAAGATTAATATCAAATTTATTCCCAAAACTGAGCATCCTGAGATTATTTCTAATTGGTGACCTCTTACTCTTCTGAATGTCTCCTATAAGATTAGAGCTAAAACTTTAGCCTTTAGGATTAGGTATTTACTTCCCCTAATCATTCAATCTAAGAAAATGAGATTTATATGAGGGTGATACATCCAATATATTATCTTGACATTTTTTGAAGTTATGGAACTGGGTTGTACCTCCAAATAAAAAGTTATGTTCATCAAAATTGACTTTGAGAAGGCTTATGATAAAATTGAATGGCCCTTCACCTTAGCCATGCTTCAAGCTTTAGGGTTTGGCATCAACTTCATTATCTTTATGCAAACTCTATTCGAGGTTGCTCTTGCTTGCATTACTATTAATGGTCATCAATATGAGAGATTTAGGTTATTTTTCTCTATCAGACAAGGGTGCCCTTTGCTCCTTATATTTATGTACTTGTTGTAGAGGGGTTTGGTTACTTGTTAAAATATTATACTAAAAGAGAGCTTATCAAAGGCATCTCTTTGTCCATGATTCATAACCAAATTTTTAACGAGAATTTTGTTGATAATTAGTTTCTCACCCTTTAAGAGGATGAACAAGTGGTTCAGAATGCTATGGAATGCCTCCAAATTTTTTGTTTGGCCTCTAAATATAGCATTTAGTGAGATAAAAAATAGGGTTATAGACAAAGTTATGGCCCTTTACCTTTTTAGCTCAGTGCCTATCAATGGAAATGGATTGCTCATGGTGAAATGTTCAAGTTTTTAGGCATTCCCTTTTATTTTCAAGCTTGTCCAGTGGACCTATGAAATTATGTTATCCTCAAAATTGAGAAAAAAATTTCCTATTAGATTACTAAATCTCCCTCCTAGCTAACAAATTTTAAATTTTTTCCAAAGTTTTTACAACTACTCATGTGTGCTACTCTTCTTGATGGGCTCCCTCAAAAGCAACCTACAATAAGCTTGCGAAATTGATCAATAAATATTTATGGGCCAACAAAAGGTAATAAAGGCTTTCATTGAGTGGCCTGGGATATTTATTGCCATCTCAACAAGGCTTGAGGCCTTGGTTTGATTCAAATAGTTAATTAAAGTCTCAGTTATGTATAAAGTGGATTATTAGATCCATTAAAGGATAGGAGACCTTGAAAATTCTTCTCAAGAATCACCTCTTTTAGAGATCCTCATGGTAGAAAGGTTTGGAAGAACTTAGGTTTTCAAATCTTGCTAGTTACCCTGACCACTATTAAGATCACTAGGACATTTATTATCAAAAGCATTTGGAAGGCATGTGAATCTATCAAACCATGGTTGATTTGGAAAGGTGAAGGGTACAAATTTAGCCTATCTGCTAATTCTTACTCTCTATGGTGGTCCCCTATTTCACTATCAATGAGACACCATTGGTAGAAACTCCCAAGATTAAAGCTCTTAGATTGTATCATCAAGGCATTAAAACCTTGAGGGATATTTTTGACATGCGTACCAGATCTTGGCTCACTTGGGGGTCCACAAGGATAAGTTTAAGTTAAACATCAAAGACTTTGAATCTATCTTTGAAATTTAGATGGTTTACCAGATTATGCCTTACATAAAATTGGGCTCACTAAATCCCCTCGATGGTGGAAGGACTAGAACTGGTCCACTCCCACATCTTTGTTTCATACAAACACTTATTTGGTTATCAGTGGCTTTCCATAACCACGTTTCCTTAGGAGGTGCTCAATAAGAGTTGGCATCTTAAAATCCCCCCATTTATTTAGAATATGATATTTATGACTATGGGTTGCTATTGTTGAGCTCAAGAAAGATATTTTCGTTTGGCTTGTTATACCAAGGTCTCTTTGTGGGAGAAACTCTACTTCATATGGGAATTTATCCTCCCAAATGCCTATCTTATGGTCAATTTGAGTCCCTCAAATGCAATTTTTGGTTTTATGTGAGAGCTCAAGATGCATGGAATTAGATTCACTCATTCTTCCAACCTTATAAGCCTAAACCATTATCTTGGAACATCATCCTTCTATGGGATTTTGTAGTCTTTCTTGAAAAGTTCAAGCAACTTTGACATATTTTCTGCATTGAAATTATTTTTATGCTATGGAAAGATAAACATATTGCTTCTTTTAATTAATTAATCCTAGTTAGATATTTTTCTCTATTTAACCAAATTTTTGTGTTCTCTAATGTTATGCTTCAGATTCAAGTACAAGCCAACAAAGTATAAATGGAGGTTCAACATCTCCACACTCTTATTGAACACTAACGTTGTGTTCCATGCATTGTTAATAAAATTCCATTGAGGATACCTAGCATAATAGACATCATAGAGACCAAAATTTGAGGGGACATGGTCAAGCAAGGAGTCATGACCACCATAGATCATGGAGTCGCTCTACCTTTTCCCCTCCTACTCATCCTAGGCAAGGCTTTTCTCCCTCTAGTGTATTTGGAAGGCGGCCATCGCCCATTGGTCATGTTGGGTTTATCCCTCTGGGTGGGAATGGGTAAGATAAGTTTCCCAAGCTGGGTCTTACAATTTTGCCCCACCTTGAGTAGAATAAATAAGAAGAAGAAAACAAACAAGAGGATGGTTGGTCCATATTTGATACCTCTCTCCCTCTTAGGGGAGGTTGGGGAGGTAATCCTAATAGTCCTCCTCAGTTACCTCTTCCATCTGTGGGTTTGGTGGCTCTAGTTGCTTGATATGATTTATTTTTCTATTAACTACTAATGTCAGATTTGATGTAGTCATTTATTTTCTATTATTTCCTAGTTTTTTAGTGTGTGGTGAATTTGGGGCATGTTTCCTTATCACCCATATTTTTTATTGTTCTTATATTATGTTTTTAAATTATTAATATGAAGCGAGTTTCAATAAAAAAATCCATGCATTTTAATTTGTTACAGTATTATTTAGATAACAGATTAAATATAAAAAAGTGAATATATTGATTTATAGTAAGGTAGGTGGATAAACTTAGGAGTAAGCGAGTGAATGGGAAAAAACAATTGGGAAAGTAAATCTTTTTCCTCTATTTAATCCCTCTCTATTCAATCCCAGAGAGGAATTGATCTTAAAGGTCCCTCTATGGATCAGACTCTATGAATTACATCCCAAATTTTAGAGCAATGGGATCCTAATGAAAGTAGCTAAAAGCATTAGTGATCTAATTTGTTTGGGCCAAGACACAAGAAAAAATGAGATCTCATCTTATGTTGGAATATGTGTTAGTGTCAATTTGGTTAAACCTATCCTACAAGTAGTTCAACTTTGCTCTTCATTAGGAATATGGAGATAACAGATTGACTATGAATGTCTCCCCTTTAGATGTTATAGATTCATGCAAGTGAGACATAAAGTGAATGATTGTAACCTAATTCATATCCATTCTAGAGATACTCAAATCAAAGATATAGAGGTACCCCAAAAAAGGTAGTTCAAAAATGGGCCCAAAGAATATATCCCATGAAATCCAAAAGGACTCTATATAGAGGAATCACGGGAAATTATTTCATAAGTCTCATAATGCAAAGAAGAAGAGCCTACATCCAGATCTTCCAATGTAATAGGTAATTATTTCAGAGCAACAACTAGATGAAATTCCTAATGAAGTAACATAAGATAATCTACAAGCTTTAATTGATGGAGTGATGGGGGTGGAATCTGAGGAAGCAATAAAAATACATATAGAACTAAATTAGCCCCCTATATCCCCTATCAATAAGTGAGGAATTGTATTTGAGAAAAATAAATAAAATATTGAGCAAGATGCTCAGTGAGATGCATTGAGAGAAACCTTCCCTAAGCCAAGGTCATAAAAATCAATTAGAAAATGGTCGAGGGAAGGAAAGGACACTTCCCACAAGGTGCCTAACCCAACTAGTGTTGAAGAGTACCATCCCATTATAATGTGAAAGTCCCTCGAGTTAGGATTAAAATTCTCACCTCTCATACCTTAAGAAACCACCCTAATACCAATTTTTAGGCAACTCGTGGAAGGAAAATATTGGCTTAAAAATTATAGGTAAAAGCTTAGATGACAATAAAAAATGGAATTCAAAAGACCTTAGATACATTTAGAATTGGTGAAAGGTGACCCCCTCCACCTAGGCACCATGAAAATCCTAAGGTAGAATGTTAGGGGATTAAACTCCCCTAACAAGAGTCACTTACTAAAGCTACTCTTGGAAGAAGAAAAACCATAAATTATTATCCTTCAAGAAACTAAAATATAATTATTTTTAATTTTGAATTAGTGTTCAGAATTAATTGGACAATTTGTGAATGGGAAATACAAGAGGCAAGGGGTAGCACTAGATGTTTGGTTGTGCTCTAGAATCCCAAAAACTAAAAAGTAAGATCATATCCCAATCCACTTTTGGGTTGAATCTATTTTTTTTTTCAACCTAGTAAGGAGGTTTGGTTTTCATTTTGTTTAATGTATATGAACCAATAGACATTGAGAATAAGAAATAATGCTGGCAAAAACTTAAAAAAATTACATGGGCACATCCCAATTTAGAGTGGGTTGTTGGAGGGGACTTAAACACCATTATTAAATCCAAGGAGAAATTTGGGAAACTCAATCCTTTGATCTAATGCTTTAGACTTTAATGACTTTTATGTTTACTGTGGATTGTTAAACATCGAGCCAAAATCTAGTCTTTTCATAGGTAATAATCGAAGGCAAGGGGAGTAGGATATTTTAGAGGTTTGAAATATTTTTCCTCAACCCAAAATTGGGATTTGATAACTTCATATTCAATCCCAAAATCTCACATTTTAAAAAATTAGATCATTGGATGATATCATTGAAGGTAAAATCTGACACCAAACCAAAATGAATCCCATTCAAAATAGAATGCATGTGGTTTCAAGTCCCTAATTTTGAGCCTAATCCATAGAACTGGTGGGTTACAAAGGAGAGAGGGTGTATAAGATTCATTCTTGCCAAAATATTGAAAGATGTAAATGATGAAGTAAAGATAAGTTTGAGAATGTGTTCTCTAAAAATGAATCCATAGGAAAAAAAATTGAGGGGTCCAAAAAAGAATCATGGAAAATTGGGCAAATGAGGATAATTTGGTTAAAGAAAAAACATAATTGATGTAGTTACAAGTCTTTTGAATGGAAGAAATAAATTATATACATAAGTCTAGGGTGAACTCTCTAAAGAAAGTAGATAAAAACACCAATTTATTCCACCTATCTACAATTATAAGAAGGAATATAAAGAGGATGAAATAGCACAATCTAACCTTATGGAGATTATTTTGGAAGCAAAATGAAATCAATGAATTAGGTATAAAATTATATTAGGACCTGCTTACAGGGGGGATGAAGATTACAGCTCGGTTAGAGAAGAATTTTTTGCCAATATCCCAAGAGTCATTACTGACAAAGTTAATTTGGATTTAATGAAACCCAACACTGAAGAAGAGAAACATCAGGTTGTCATTATTCTGGGAGGAACCAAAGTGCTTGGGCCAAATGGTTTCCAAGTTGGATTCTTTCAAAATTTATGGTTCATAGTAGGCATAGATGTTTGGTAAGCTATGAAAGAATGTAGGTAGAAGAAAGTGTTTTTAAAGGAATTGAACTTAACCTTGCTCACTCTCATTATAAAAACTAAGAACATAGATATTGGATGCATTTAGGCTAATCTCTCTTTGTAATTCTATATATAAGATACTTACAAAGGTTTTAGAAAATATAATGAAGATTCATCTTCAAAACATCATCTCTAAAAAACATATTGGATTTGTTACAAGATTTTTTTTTTATATGGCATCATTATAGTTCATGAGGTTATACACTCTATTAGTCATCAAAAAAAGGGGGGCATGTTGATCAAAATATATATGAATAAATCCTTTGATCAAGTCAATTGGAGTTTCCTAATGCAGATCTTGATAAAATTTAGGGTCTATAAAGATTGGACCAAGCTCATTTATAGATGCATATTTACTATCAATAATTCAATCTCATTAATTAATTCCTTATCAAGTACTTTCATGCCATTAGAGGACTAATATTGGGACACCCTATCTCTCCCTCCATGTTTAACATCTTTGCAGAAACACTAGGAAAGCTATTAAATAGTGCTATAAATAGGGCACTCCTAAAAGACTTGTAAATAACCTTAATCTAAGAGCCATTTCTCATATAATTTTTGTAGATGACACCTTATTGATAGAAGAATCATTGATATAAGAGGTCTAGACTATAAAAGAATATTTGAATAAATACACTTATGATGCGAGACAAGATGTAAATGTTAGAAATATAATTTTTATTTTTAATTTGTCAATGAAGTCATGCAACAAAGAATTTAAAAAATAATAATCTTTGATGTTGAAAATTTATTGGGATCCTACCCAAGGATGCCTCTATTGTAATGAAAAGTTAGACTTGAAAGATGTAAGCTAGTCCTTAATAGGATGTAGAAAAAATTGTCCACATGGAAAGCTAAGTGGTTGACCTTGGTAGGAAGAGCTCAACTCAATAGTTATTTTCAAAATTTTCTTGTGGAATGGATCAGACAAGCATAACAAAATCAATTTGGTTGCATGGAAGAGAATACATTTACCTATAATTTTAGGAGGTTTGGGGTAAAGAGATTGCATAACAATGAATTTTGCCCAGGGTTACAAATTAATATGGTAGATTTATGAATAAAGTGAAGGGTTACAAATTAATAAAGGGTTACAATATTATGAAGTAGGATTTTCTAGGTAAAATATCTTTATTCCCCAAATAAAAATAAACTTTTCACTCAAGACGTATTGCCTAGATGGAACTTTATATGAAGTTACAAGGAACTCATTATGCATAGTAAAATTAGATCAAACCAAAAACCCTAGCTTATATTGAATAATTTACAATGCTCAAACCCTTTGCCTCCCAAAATTTGGGATCTCAAGTGCCAAGTGATATATCTATAAAAGGAGGAAGATGTAGATGGAAAGACTTGAATTGGCATAATTAGAAGATTTAAGAGAGCGGCAATAAGTTATCCATTCTTCTCACCAACTAACTTTTAGTTGTTGAAGGAGATGAAGATAGATTCATATGGGATGGTGCTAAGGATAGGAAATTAATGGTCAAAGAGGCCTATTGTGAGATAATCATACCCTTGTTAGTAGAGTCAAATTTATTCCCTTATAAGTAGGTATGGTCCAAGTATGAACTACCCAAAGCCAATATCTTTCTTTGGATATCTTCCTTGGGAACTCCCTAACTTATGATAAATTTACTAAGAAATGATTTAATGAACCCTTCATTTTATTGATGTGTGGGGAAAGAGAGGAATGCAAGAATCATATTTTCACCCATTACTCCTTTGCTCAGGAAATTTGGGAGAAGTGGAAGCATAAATGCCAACTCAACTTGGTTACCCCTAGTTTAGTAAGGTCTATGTTAGAATAATGGTATCTTATTGATATTGATATGATTAGATAAATATGGTTGATCGATATAACAATAATTATAAAAAATATCTGGTTAGAAAGAAACCAAAGATTATTCAAATAAAAAATTCAATTTATTCCCCAAATATGGGATAAAATCCAAATTAATATCTCTAAAGTATTCATAAAAAATGCAAAAGGAAAGGAAGAGGTTCAATAATAGGAAATAGAATGGAGTAGATCATGGCCTCTCATATTATGTAATAAAAATCAATTTATCCTTGATAATGTGGTCAGTCAAGAAGATGGTAGGAATTTGATAGTTTTATGGTCTCCACTACTTGTTGGATTTATTAATCTAAACTTTGATGGAGTGAAAAAAGGAAACTATGGCCCAACAAGAAGATGTTGTGTGTTTAGAGATACAATGGGATAGTTATTACTAATAAATTTTTTTTTGATATTGGAACTGGGACAAATAACTAGGTTAAAGGATTGACCTTGTTAAATGGTCTAAAATAATTGTTTTTAAGGGATGGAAATATATTATCATTCAAGGGACTCACATATTTGAATTAAGGGTATGAATAAAGGAAATATTGAATTAATGAAAATTTTGGGTCTTCAATAAGAATCTTGGTGAAATGTAAGCCAATTAGAAGAAGTAAGATTTATGCACATAAAAAGAGCAAACAACTAGGTGGTTGATAAGGTTGCTAACCTTGGAATACAACTCCTCACCTCTAGTGACATCTCAAATCAAGCTTGGAATTATAACATATTTGATTAATTAAGGAAGTTAGTGGTCATTGATGCCATGACCATATCTAATTAATGTATGATAATGTACTAGTGGCTTAAGGTTGATCACGAGTTTCATAATTTAAAAACATATATATTAAAAATAAATATATTTTTAATTCCACCCTCCACTTTGGCCAATTTTATTTTCCATTCATCATTATTGTTAAGGTGATGGATTGGAAATGGTATTGATTTATATTTTAAGGTGCACTAGATTAGCCTTTTTCTCATCATCACCTTGTATTTGTGACTTTCTCACCTTCACTTTCTTATTTGGGGTGAGAACCTCCTTAAGAAATGCATTGATAAATTTTTATTTTTGCATCCCTTTAAAGAGTGTGGAAGTAGGGGATGGCATTATCATCAAGGAGGAGAAGGACTCACAAATAGATAAAGAAAGAAGAAGTAAAATATGGATGCAATCAAAGAATAGGAAGAGGAAAAAATAAATAATAAAGGAGGATGCATGTAAAATCTTTTTTTATTTAATGGATAAGGAAATTATGATTCCAAAATGGGAGCCTAGTTGAATAGATCATGGATAGTTGTTAAGTAATTCAATGAGGCTTATAAAATAAAATTAGGAAAGCATATGAGATCCACTATGATTGAACCCAAATAGTCATTAATAAGGAAGAATGTCTTCAAAATGGCTCAATGTGGCCATAACATTATTATTATATCAAATTCAAATAGAAAGTTTCTCCTACATCAGGATCATATCACTATCAATCTCATCTAGTTTATCCAAATGATGAATCTTCTACCATGATAATAATATGTTGAAGGGAATTAAGGACATATTACAAGTACATAATGAGTAGGAGGAATTAAACTCTCAACAAAAACATCATTTGAGATCCTAGACTACTACTTAGAGTTAACTAATATTATGGAGATATCATGTCATTTGGGTGTTCCCCTAGTTAAAACAAATCTATTCTAGATGAGGAGGATGTAGTAGTATTAGTTTAAAACCCCATAGTGAAAGAAAATAATTTTTTATATATTCAGAGTTGGTAGGCCTATGTAATTTTACTAAGCCACCACAGACTCTTTATATGGATATATTAGTAGGCATTTCATTTTTAATATATAAATATATATGGTTTTATAATTAGTAATGGTGGTTTTCATTATCAATTCTGAAAATATGTATGCCTACTCCAAATAATAATCAATGGATTGGTTTTAGGAAAGGCTATCATTGAAAAACTTATTAATCTTACACACTCAAAATGGCACAATAGGGATATGTAGAAGCATATGGTAGACACATATTAGCGATGGTTTTTTTTTGTGAGATAATAGTTTCATCTCTATAATATTGAGCACATTACCTATTTTTTACACTAGTATTAGCATGGTGCCTCCAAAAACTTCAATTTATACACACATTATATATTAAAACCCACTTGAAGAATTAAGTAACTTGGTTTGGATAAGATAGATATATTGTGTTACAAAAATTTTTACAATTGAATGGATAACATCGAGAGATCCACATAAGATATCCTTTTCAATTTTGTATATGTGATTTTGGTTTAAGTTATGAGAATGATAGATGTTGGAATTATTTCTTACTCATAGCCTACTATATCTAGCATGAAAATATGACCTCTTCATTTGTGGTCCTATTGAGCCTTTGTGCTAATAGACCACATGTTTTTCATGTTTCTTTCTAGGCTAGGGCCATCTCGTTAGCTGAATTCAACAAAATAACAAATTAAATACAAAAAAAAATTGCACATTTTGGATGAGATTTGTTTTTGAAAAAATGGGATGTAATTTTTATAAAAAATATGATGTTTTGGTTTGAACTAGGTTTGGAATTTAAAATTAACCATGCTTGTCAATTCAAAATTTATTGATGGATAACTATTTTCGGTCCTTGTAAAATAATATAAAACAAGCTTTTATTTTTAATAAGAATGCAATATTTATCTAAACATTTAGTATTAATTTGTGTGTGTGTGTGTGTGTGTGTGTGTGTGTGTGTGTGTGTGTGTGTGTATTAAATTATCAAATATTAGAAAAATTATGAGTTATTGAATTTTTAGATTGTAAACATTTATGGCTCACTAGAATTTTTGACTATAATATATGTATTGAATAAAAAAAAATAGGCTACAAACTGTCTTGGCCTAGTTTGAGTCATTCTTTTAGATTCATTATCAATAAATTAAGAAAGGACTCTTTATTTTAAGATTTACCTTCTACAACATTTTAACAAACAAAAATATCTTAAATACATCTATCTAAAATACACTTGAGAGATATCAATCTCAAGATTTTTAGTTGGTATTTTTTATATACCACATTGAATAATAATCATATTATCTTCTCCATGAATTTCTCACTGATTGGTGATAAATAAAATCAATCTAGTTACATCATTGTGTTTGTTCTTGAAAAAATATTTTGAGGAAAAAAGGGCTCTAAACTCCACTGTATGGCCAAGATATTATGATTTTTGATTGATTTCTCCAAGCAATAAGAAAAACTTCTAACTAATAGTCAAATGGACATCAAATATAAGGTCAAACTTTCCCCCTGATGATCAAATGGATATAAAATTTAAGATCAAATATAATAACAACTCACTCCATTACACTCCTTGTTACCATTTTAGAATGCCTATCAGCGTAATAATAAGACAGTGACTACAAAATAGTATAGATATCTTAAATACATCTATCTAAAATATGTCAAGAGGTATAAATCTCAAGGTTATTATTTTAGATTTTTTACACTCCACATGGATTAATGATTCCATTACTTTCTTTACCAATTTCAAATGGATTGGTGACATGTGGCACTAATCTATCTACACCACTGTGTTGGGCTCAAAAATATCTTTTTGGGAACAAAAATGAGCTCCAAACGTATGGCCAAGATATTATAGTTTTTTTATTCACTACTCTAAGAAAAAAGAAAAACTTATAAGATATGGTCAAATGGATGTTAAATTTAAAGTTGAAATTTACCTATGATGGTAAAAAACTATGTCAAATTTAAAATTGAACAAATCACTCCATTAAACCCCGTGTTTCCATTATAGAATGCATATCAACATAATAAGTGGGTTATAATTACAATAATAAGTATTTTATATGGTAGGTGGGAATGGTGATGGGGACATTAATATCTAAAATATTTTAACAATTAATGTTTGATCTTGAATTTTACGTCCATTTGAATCTCATATGGATAAGTAATCGATAAAAAAATTATAACATCTTGGGCATATGGTGAATTTTGGAGCCTATTTTTTCTAGAAAGAGTTTTTCAAGCCCAAAACATCAGTGAATTTAGATTCAAGCCATCTATCACTAGTTAATGGATAAGGTAATGGAGTGAATAATCAATGTTGTATGTGACAAATCCAAGATAGGCACCTTGAGATTGATATCTCTATGTTTTTCATATATTAAATGTAATTTGAGATAAATGTGTATTTAATTATAGCTGTAGCAACAAACACTTTTTAATAGTAATTGTAGATAATATTATAATTTTTTGTTTTAAAAATCCATCCAAATGATAAATGACACATCTTTTGAATAATTTATATACTAGAAATGATTTCCTACTGTCAAAATTATATCTATTACCTCTAGAGCATCTAGCAATAATATTTTATTATATTGTCAAAATTGTATTAAGTACTATATTTATTATATATCACATCAAAAAATTCTTCTTAAATGTATAGTCACCTAAAAATGCCCGTAAGACATTTATTAATCATAAATTGCATTATTCTAGGGTACTTGTGTGTTTTTTCAATTATTGGTCCATATTAGGCTTTATTAGTGTTTTTTTTGTCATTTTTATCGTGTACCCTCCCTCTTTTCCCATATAGGAGGTGTAGGCCATTTTCATCCATTAGGGTCCCCTGGGGGTTAGTGGCTCCATCTTATTAGCTTCTTCACCTGTTTGATGTTGGTTTACATGCCAATAGGGTCTTAATTTGAATTTAAGAGGGCTATAAATGTAAAGGTACAATAGTGCATTAGGACAACAAATAATAGAGAGAAAATCATCTAATGATCTAAAGGAAATTTGAAAGAGAATCTAGAATATATAATCATAGCATTATATTTCACATTATTTAAGAATCAAACATTTAGATAACATTCATTATAGCATTGAAAATCATAAGAGTGACATGTTGCATCAAACTGAACTGCTTGGCTAAATTGCATTTTATTTGGTATGTTATCTTCATTATTATGTATTTCTAAGTGGTTTAATAAGTATTTGGTGCTTAAAACTCTCCTGATCCTAAGAAAATATCCCAAAAAAATGTTTTACTTATTCTTTATAGGTTTTGCTTCCCTATTAGGGTTTAAATAAGAAAAGTGATTTCCCAATGATCAGTGCAAAGTTTTAAGATGCTGAGTGAGGTTTATAGAACCTAGTCATGAAAAACATAGTTTTCAAATCAATCTTTACCTATATACCACTTTCCAAAAACATGGAGACCACAATTTTAGGGCCCATAAACATGTAGTGTATAGCTCTGGGGAGATGCTCAAGTCATGATAAGTTTTCAAAGTTCATACTCTCTTGCAACAAAAACCCTAATTATGTTGTCATACTATGATGATTATTTATAGATTTACAAATCAATATACTATTCTAAACACTCTCCTATTCATTTATTTCTTTGTATTTAGAATATTAATTTGGTATGATTTTATTGTTTTACATTTGATTGTAGTTAATTAAATTTGTATAGATAAATGTATTGCATTTTGATGTTTATCAAAATGTTTTGTAAATAAATGTGTTTTACATGAAAACACAATACATATAAAGGATAAACATGATATATTTATTTAATTAAAATTATATATAAAATAATAATAGCATACCTAATTAATATTCTAAATCCAAAGAAATAATTGACTAGGAGAGGGTTTTGAAGAATATCTTTGTTTGAGGTAAATCTGGGAATAATCACCATAATTTGGCAATGAAATTAGGTTTTTGTGGTAAGATAGTGAAAACTTATAAAAATCATCATGATGTAAACCCCCAAAAACCATACACTTCATGTTTCTAGGCCTAAAAACCATCAAATCCATAGTTTTAGAAAATTGTAGGAAGGCATAAACTAATTTAGTGATTACTTTCATTAGGTTTAAGGTTCCATAAACCTCATTTAGTATTATAAAACTTCATGATATCACTAGGAAATTTATTTTCTTCATAAACCCTTAATAAGGTAGCTAAATCTATAAAGCATAAGGAAAATCATTTAATTTGGGGCTTGTACTTAAGGTTAGCAAGGTTTTTGAGCACCAACAACTTATTAGGGGCCTTAATAATATAGAAGATTAAAGACAACACACCAAGTAAATGCTTTGATAATTTAACCAAATATTCCATTGTGATGTAATGTGTTGCTACTATGAATTTTAATGCTCTAATGAATGTTCTCTAAATGCGTGACTTTTCTTTTGTGTTGTAATAATAAATGCTAGATGATTTTTAGATTAACTTAGATTATTTGATGCCTTATCTATATGGTTTCCTTGATTTTGTTTTAATACTATAAATGCACTAATATGCTGGTGTATTTTAAGTATTTTTGAACTCAAATTATGACCCTATTAATGCACAAACAAACATAAAATAGGTGAAAAACTGGACACAATGAGACCACTAACCTTTGAGGACACTAAAAATTAAAAAGAACCCACGCTCCTAGAGATATATAATCCATGGTTTAAGGGATCATAAACATGGAATGTATGGTTCTATCAAGGTGCTTATATCATGATAAGTTTTCAAGGTTCTCATTGTCTTTCCAAAAACCCCTAACTATTTTGTAAAATTATGGAAACAAGTATTAGGTTACTTGTAAATGAGGAGACTCTTCTAAACCCTCTCAAATTAATTTATTACTCTAGATCTAGAATATTAATTAAATATAATTTTACCTTTTGTCATTTGATTAAAATTAATTAAATGTTTATGGATATATGTGTTTCAATTTGATGTAAAACTCATTTTTACATAATATATTTTGGTGAACCCAATGTTACCTTGGGTAAATTGTTGGGTTTCATTATATATAGACAAGGCATAGAAGTTGATCCAAATAAACTAAAAGATATTATTGAGTTACTTCTTCTTAAGAACCTGAAGCAACTAAGAAGTTTATAAGGAAATTCCAATCCATTATAAGACTTTTTGATCAACTTGATGATAAAACCCATCCATTTTCTATACTCTTAAGAATGGATACCAAATTTAAATGGGATAGCAAATGTCAAAGGTGTTTTGATGTAATTAAATAATATCTATTTAGTACTTAATCCCCCTATCATGATGCCACTTATCCTAAATAGATGATTATTTTTATATACTTCCACAACAATACATGCATTCAAGAATTTTATTGTACAAATTGATGATGATAATAAGGAAAGATCAATATATTACATTAGTATAAATTTGGTGGATTATGCAAATAATTATAACTCAAAGGAAAGGTTATGCCTGGTTGTTTTTTTTACAACTCAAAAACCTAGGCATTATATGCTTAACAATGAAACACATGATTATTAAAGTGGGTCCTTTGAAATGCATAATATTTAAGCCACATATATCAATAATAATAGCCAAGTGGTGTTGGAAATATTGTCATTGATGTCAAAGGTCTAGCATTATTGGTGATAAAGGCCCCATTGTATTTAATGGTGTTTTTAATATTCATATCTTGGCTAATGTGTGTTAATATTTATTTAATATTAATGAATATATTTTTGGTTGCATAAAGTCAAAATAAGGGCCCATGGAGAAGTCAAAGAGTCACAGGGTAAAGACAAAAGAATAATGGGATGCATTTTCCCATGAAAAGTCATCTTGAAGAATTCCAAGAGTCACCAAGTGAAGACAAAAGAGGAAGGGCACAATTTTTCATGAAGGGACACTTTAAGGAATACAAAAAGGCACCAAGATAAAGACAAAAGAGGAAAGGATGATTTTACTTATGAAGGGTCACCATATGACTTTTCAAATGCAAGGATATGAAGGGTCATGTAAGTTTAGTGCCATTTTCCATGAGGATTGAAGGGTCACAAAGGGTGAATGCCAAAGGTCATTTGGAAAGCTATAAATAAAGGCTTGAGAAACCATTTGTAATATGAAAAAGAGAGTATGATTTGTAATTTTTATATCTATATTAGAAGAGCAAAAGAGAGAAAGAAAAGAGATATTGTAATGTGTTATCATTTGTTGAGAAAGAAAGATTGAGAGATAGTTGTGTGTTATACACAAAAGGGGTTGGTGCTCCTATGGGTTGGTGCTCACGAATAGTTGTTGTGTTAGTGCTCAGCAAAGGGGTTGGTGATCCTATGGGTTGGTGCTCATGAATAGTTGTTGTGTTGGTTCTCAATAAAGGGGTTGGTGCTCCTACAAGTTGGTGCTTGTGAATATTGTAGTTTGATTTGGTGTTCATTCATATACTTGAGATTGTTCTCCCTGGTTTTTCCCACATTAGGTTTTCATGTTAAATCTGGTGTCTCTCTATATCTTGTGTGGTGTTTATTATATTAGTTTTATTGCATATCTTGAATGTATGGTTAAGTGGAATTTGATTAAGTGAAAGTTTATAATATTTATGATATACTGATTCACCCCCCCTCTCAGTATATCCCATGCTTAACAATTAGTAATAGAGCAGCTTTCTTTTGGAAAAGTTTTACAGTTTGAAGGTAGATTAGGAAAGCATGATGGCTAGATCACATGAAGGATTTTCTACAAATAGGGAACCTTTGTTTGATGGGATGAATTATATTTTTTAGAGCATAATAATGAAGATTTATTTTATGGCCCTTGGATTTGACATATGGCAAGCAGTGATGGAGGAATATGAAGAGTCACAGACACTTGTAAATACTCCAGCATAAAGAAGGCAAGTGAAAATAATGCTAAAGCTTTAAATGCTATTTTATGTGGTTTATGTGAATCTAAATTTGTTAAAGTTATGCAATGTAAATCTACTCATAAAACTTGGGTAAAACTTGAGAATATTTACAAAGGTGATGGAAAGGTTCAGAAAGCAGAGCTTCAGACTTTTAGAAGATAGTTTGAGAGTTTGAAGATGAAAGAAGAAGAAAATATAGCAATTTATCTCTTATGGGTTGATCAAATAGTTAATCAGATTTAAGGTCTTGGAAAAAACTTAGAAGAATCAACTGTGATTCAAAAGGTTTTGAGATCTCTACCATTGAGATATGATGCAAAAGTTTTAGCAATTGAAGAGATGAAGAATTTAGCCAAGCTAAAGATGGATGAGCTTCATGGTATTCTCATAGCATATGAGATGCAGACTGAACAAGATAAACCCTCAAAGAGAGAAGCATATTTCAAGATATCAAATAAAGAGAAGGCTAAGATTCAAAAATCAAGTGATAGTTCCAGCGATGATGAAGATGACAATGGAACTCTTTTCATTTATAAGCTGGAAAAGGGCACACAAAAATATCAAGAAAAATTACCTTTTAAATGTTTTGATTGTGGAAAGATTGGACTTTTTTTAGCTAAATTACCAAATAAGGGTAATGATGATAATGAAGAAGGAAAGTCTACATACAAGAATAATTTAAAATGTAAATTCAAGAAGAGATTCATGAAGAAGAGTTTGTATTCTAAAGATCCTAGCTCAACCGAAGATAGTGGAGTCAGTGATGAAGAAGAAGAAGAGATTCTATTTATGTTCATACATGAAGATGCCTCTGTAAGCAAAAGTATAGATGATGAAGAAGAAGAAGAATAGGATGAAGCTAAAGTGAATCTAGAAGGAGAACTCATTTGTGCCTTAGAAGAGTTAGAAGCTGTTGAGAAGAAGAATCAAAGATTGAAGTGTCAAATCAATAAAAATGAAAAGGAGTCAAAGAAAATAATTGATGATCTAACAGCACAGTTGTAAAAAGTAAAAAAATAATTTGAAAGGTATATTATTAAAATTGCCTCTTTAAAAGAAGATATTGAGAAATCAGTCAATGATAAAGTAGTTAGTGATTCAAAATTTGAGGATAGCACTAACAAGGTTCAATAAGATATTATAAATCCAAAAGATAATATCAGATAAGATAGGTATAAAATTTGAAAATAAAAAGAGCTATGTTGAAGCTCTTACAAAAGAGGAAATAAAAAGAGAAGAAGTGAAGAATACAGAGGACATATGTAACAAAGAAGGCTGGAAGGAACAAAGTTATAAAATATAATCAAGATAGAGATACACAAACAGATTTTATTTTTATGGTTACTATTGTTATTTTAATGGATATGGTCATAAGAAATTAGAATGTCAGAAAAGATATAACAGTTTTAGAAATAAGGAGAAGGAAACTCATGTAGATTCAAGCAGAAGCTACAACTCTTTTGCTCCTCTATCAGGCTTTAATGAAGAGGCCATAATATGTTATAAGTGCAATAATTTTGGACACATAGCCTGGTATTATAGAAGCATGTTTGATTCAATCAAGGACTAACATTTCAAAGTTCCATTCATCAAGAAGAAGGTTTAGACATGTTCATGGCAGAAGAAATAACCTAAAGATTCTATGTTGGTTCAGACAACTTTGCATGCAAAAAATGAAGATCAGCCATGGTTCATTGATAGTGGATGTTCAAGGCACATGACATGAGACAAGAGTAAGTTCATAACTCTAAATAATATCAATGGTGGCATAGCAAAATTCAGATATAAAACCACTGCTAGAATAGCTAGAAAAGGTACTTTGAGTTTGGATAATTATAGAACCAAGACTAAGAATGTATTGTATGTAAAAGGTCTTAAGCATAATCGATTGAGTGTAAGTCAAATATGTGATTAGAAATACACATTAAAGTTTTATGCAGAAGGATGTGATTTTAGAATAAAACATTAAAATGAGTTGTTTGCAGAGGCTTAAAAGATAGGAAACTATTTATATGCATTATCAGATATCTTTATAAAGGTACAATCAAAGGACACATTCAAGGATCTGCAAGAGGAGTTTGGAGTAATTTCTTTTACTTCTTTCCATTGAAGTTTAGCATCATTTGAGGGGGAGCTAAGTGTTATCTCTAGGTAGGCCCTTTGCCATTGATGTTAAAGGGGGAGAATAATAGGTACAGGTGCAGGTGCAGAAATAGGTACAGGTTGCTACAGTAAGGGGGAGTTACTGTATGTTTTTTAGATGGAAGTATGTGCAAGTTTTAGGATGTGGAAATTTTAGTTGGAGCAATGACAAAGGGGGATATTTTTGGAAATATTGTCATTGATGTCAAAGGTCTAGCATTATTGGTGATAAAGGCCCCATTGTATTTAATGGTGTTTTTAATATTCATATCTTGGCTAATGTGTGTTAATATTTATTTAATATTAATGAATATATTTTTGCTTGTATAAATTCAAAATAAGGGCCCATGAAGAATTCAAAGAGTCATGAGGTAAAGACAAAATAATAATGGGATACATTTTCCCATGAAGAGTCATCGTGAGGAATTCCAAGAGTCACCAAGTGAAGACAAAAGAGGAAGGGCACAATTTCTCATGAAGGGACACTTTTAGGATTATGAAAAGTCATAAAGATAAAGACAAAAGAGGAAAGGATGCTTTTGCTTATGAAGGGTCACTATTTGAATTTTCAAATGTAAAGATATGAAGGGTCATGCAAGTTTGGCACAATTTTCCATGAGGATTGAAGGGTCACAAAGGGTGAATGCCAAAGGTCATTTGGAAATATATAAATAAAGGATTGAGAATCCATTTTTAATATGAAAAAGAGAGTATGTTTTTTAATTGTTCTATCTATCTTAGAAGAGCAAAGGAGAGAAAGGAAAGAGATATTTTAATGTGCTATCATTTTTTGAGAAAGCAACATTGAGAGATAGTTGTGTGGTATACACAAAAAGGGTTGGTGCTCATGAATAGTTGCTATGTTAGTGCTCAACAAAGGGGTTGGTGCTCCTATGGGTTGGTGATCATGAATAGTTATTGTGTTGGTGCTCAAAAAAGGGGTTGGTGCTCTTAAAAGTTTGTGCTTATGAATATTATAGTTTTAGTTGGTGCTCATTCATATACTTGAGATTGTTCTCCATGGTTTTTCCCACATTGGCTTTCCATGTTAAATCTGGTCTCTCTCTCTATTTTGTGTGGTGTTTTTTATTTTAGTTTTATTGTATATCTTGAATGTATGGTTAAGTGGAATTTGATTAAGTGAAAGTTTATAAGATTTATGATATACTTATTCATCCTCCCCTCTCAATATATCCCGTGCTTAACAAGTGGATCACTATGTTAATGGAATTTGATCTTGAATTTATATCAAAGTGTTGAGCTCTTTTCATTTATACTGACATATCTTTCCCCTAGTTGCATGCCTAAGTAAATAATAGGTCCAACATGGTAACACATTGGCATTTCATGAAAGAAAATTTTCTTGCATGCTCACCCAAAACACATAGCTTAAGATCGATTCCTATTGGTTTTTTTTTCATGAGGGTGTACTCATCTACTTTCCTAGACTAGGGCACTTGAACAAGTACTTAGTCCTAAACTCATCCTTAGTCATGTATCTAACTCAGCTTGTTCATCACTTAACTATCAAAATAAAATGAAGTTGGCATAAAATGATAGCATATAATATCAAATCCATTATAAACATAAACAAATGAACACAAGTATTACGTCAACATAGGATTCTTTCCATTATAATCATAAGTTATATCAAAGAGTATAATGATTCCTGAATTACAATGATAACCAACTGGTCAACAACAATACAAAGTATATCAAGGGGGTATTTACACTTGGTTTACCTCGACCAATATTTTTTATAGAAGTAAATACAAATAATATGACTTACCAATGATCATCAACATAATTTAATAATGGCAATCTATTTATAATAAATTCCTATGAACCCAGGCCTAACTGCCCCTATATTCTCTCTATGTTGGATCTTCATCATTGAGTGCTTATCTTCCCATAGGTTGATGCTAGATTTGTGCTTGACTTAGTATTTTCCAATGTTCTTGTGAACTGTTCCATAATCATCTCCACTTTCTATGTTTTCCCCAAGTCTTCTACTAATATTCGAGTCCTACATTCTCAGATTCTTTATGTATCATGATCCTTTACTCTATGGGACTTGCTTCTTTCATGCCATGGGATCCCATACCATGGTATTCCATGATATGTCTCTTCATGTGTTTGTTACCAAAACATAATTATCTAATATAATTTTCAAAATTGGGGCCCCAACATCACCCCACACTAAGCCAATAGTCCATCCTAGACTATGCATCTTTTTCAGGTCCCTCCAAAAATTTAGGTCTTGACTATTTAATCTACTTCTTTATGCCCTCCCAATGGTTTAAAAAAATTTGGATCTTGGATTTTATTTATTCAACTTCCTCTTTAAGCTTAGTTTCCTCCTCAATCTACTCAAGATAGTCACCTTCTTGAATGACCAAATTCTCAAAGGATGTAGAAACATCTTTATGAACATATTCAAAGGAGGTGACATCTATCTCAACATGTCCTCAGAGTATTTTGAAACTAGAATTAATATCCTAGTGGTGAGTAATTATTATATTATCTAAATCCTCCACATCTTCAAATGCTTTGGCACATTCTATGTGATCTTTTATTACTAAGGCATTGCCAACCAACTACTGGTCCTAAAGCTCCTCAACTTGAAGTTTGGCTTCCAATTTTTTTTTGGGTTGCACCAACTTAGAAAAAAAACCCATCCAATATGGGAATCATATCACCAAACCTCTTTAAAATTCTCTTATAGACCTTGATGGTTTCAATAAATTATTCTATTGCCCATGTTTGATCATGTCAGGGACTGGTCTAGTCCTTGCGTTTTCATCAATAGAAGTTATACTAGGGTTTTAAACTTGTCAATTAATTCTATGGTAAGGCATAATCCATCTACAAGATTCAGATCTTGGTTCAAAATAAACTTGTAAATGGTTAGGGTCTTTACTCAAGTCATTGTTGCTATCTCTAATTGGCATTTGAGCTCTTCCAACACCTCTTCAAGCTTTATTCTTATGGTGCACTCATTATGATATAGAGTAACCATCTCTTGATGTTTATTATAAAGTTTCCTTAAATTAGATTTAGCCAAGTCATTCTACCTAATTAACTCATGAGAAAACTGTAAGAGTGCCTCACTTGCTTGTGTCAAGGTGCACATTCAAGGATTTACTGAAAGTGTGTTAGGAAGTTATATCTCTCTTGGATTCAAAATCAAGATTTTTGAGGGTAGCTCAAAATGACATTCTTCATTATAGATATCATTATAAAATGAAAATTTCCATTGAGTCTACTCAGTTGAGTCCTCTTTTGAAAAATACTCCCACATAAACAAATGCTTGTCTGTCACTCCTTGTTGGTATTGAGCGTGAAGGGTCATGGTTATATCGATAGTCATCAGCCTTTGCTAGATGGACTCATTAACTATCTATTTCCCATTAAAAGGATCTCACTCAAGTATTTTGACATTTGAATCTTCATTGTGGTGACTGGGATTGATATTAAGACCACTCATTGCTAAGGTTGTGTCTAAACTATCCCTCTCTTCACTAGTGGGAATTTCAATATCCACTTTTACTTCTTCAAGGGTGGTCTCTTTATTATGTGCTAGCAAGGATGTCTTCTCCTATGTATGGGTGACATGTTACTCCTATTGTTTTTCAAAACTTTCTCTTTCTAGTGTTACCTCTAGGGTTGTTATCTTTTATTCCAAGTCACCATCATTAGGTACTAAAGTTTATTGTTTTGTATGAATAGATTATGTCATGGGATCAGGGCCTTTTGGTCAACCTATAAACACATTATCATTATGTGGTGATGGGGTAGTCCTCTTATTCTTAACTTATTCAGGCTAACCATTGGTGTTGGCATCATGCCCTTGCCTCTTGTACTTCCTATGCCTCCCAATTTATGGTGTGGGTGGAATAGTTTCCATATTTTCTACACTCCCTGATGTCTTCTTTCATGAGTTTAATATATAGAATAAAGAATGAATATAATAACACACCAAAATATGGTAAACCTTAATGTCAATATTATCTAGATCTAGCTTCTCTCTGTATGCATTTTTCCTTGGGTAAATATACATTTGACGGAGAGCATGAGTCTCAACATCAATTTGTACAGGGTGTGTGTCATAGATCCTATTGATAGAATTCATAAAATATCTAGTAGTGAATGCATATGGTAGCTTAATCAATCTGGATAAGTCACCTAAGGGAACCATTCAGATGTGAACTAGAGATAAATATTATTAAACCATAAACTAGGTTTCATCTTTGAGCTATGCAAGCAAGTATTTGGGAACCTCCACTCATTTCCAAAGGCTTCTTTCATGCCATCATACCAGCCCTTCATCTTAGCCTTATGATAAGGTATTATAATTCTAGGGAAGGTAAACACTTCAAGCCTTTCTATAGTAAACTTATGCTTAGGGGGGTAAACCCATTTCAAATCACTAGTTGTATACTCTGGTACACCAATTTCATCAAAAAATAATAATAAAAGAATATCTCCCCCACAAAAATTTCACAACAAAACCAAAATTTCATAGCTTGGGGTACCGAATGCCTTGATCCTAATCCAGATGGCATATTGCATTAGGAAAATGCATAATCTATCTTTAACACTCTAATAATGCTTGTGATTATTGGGTTCATGGGGAGTATGATCTTACTGAAAGGATCTATGGTGCTATTTGTAGTCGAGAGGATGATCTATGGAAGCACCATAAACATCATAAGTTTGTTCACTTTCTTCATGGATGTACTATGGTTGTGCCACCCATGTGGTTAAATGAAGCTCCTAGATTTCATGGTTAGATGGAAGTCTGAGAGTTTATGTAGTGGTTAGAAGCTTTCTATGTATTTTAAGATGAATGGATATGCATGATTATCCATATTATTGATGGAACAACTACTCAATGGTGGAGAAATAACCATCATAACTTTATCACTTAGGACTGAGTTTACTCTGCTTTGTACCATCATTTTCATCATGATAACCATGTTCATTGGACCTTAAGTTATGATGGAATTAGTGCTCTAAAAGCTCATCTTGAAGCCTGTGAAAATATTTGGAAGGTGAAGGAGACATTTTTTCCTAATTATCTATGAGTTAATGCATTCTATGGTACTCTATGCACCTAGGCTAGAGCATAGTATGTACATGAATACTAACACATGGAGACATATTTTTGGTGTTTCCTTAAAATTAATATGATTATAATGCTATATTACTCATCTGTTTGGATGTATTTATGACTCACCTTACAAAACACACATTAGGCTATTATAGGTGATCTAATACCAATTGAAGTCCATATCAAACATATATATAGCATGTGGGAGGAGAGCTTGAACATTTTACAAGAAATTGATATGAAAGAATCATCTCCATATATTGAAATTAAACTGGATTATACATTAAGATAACATATTCAAAAAGGCAAACATAAGGTTATATACCAAGTGGACAAAGGTACCAATTTTGATCCACCTGATCCATCCATTGATCACTTGGCTTTGCATACTAACTATGGCATGTGCAATGTCTAAGACACTATATAAAATTCCAACATCTATATTTAGAGATCCTTCAAATGATCCAGTGTAATATTAGCGCAAAGGATGTACCCAAGATGGTCATTATGGGGAAATATTAGTCTGATATTGAGATATCTAAGGTTTTAAAACTATTAAAGGAATATCAAGATGTTTTTCTATGGAATTACACCAAGATGAAAAAAGTGCACTCTTCATTAGGCAATATGCACATCAAGTTGGTAGAGGGTGCTCAAATTGTTAGAAAATGGCCCTATCATATGAATCCTAACTTACACACTTAGATCAAGGAGGATATTGATAGCATGTTGCATGTTGGATTCATCACTCCTTTAAATGAATCTGAATGGGTGAGCCCCATGGTCATTAATATCAAGAAAGATGATCAAATTCATGTTTGTGTGGACTATCGGGTACTTAACACTACTTGTGTAACTAGTCCCTTTTTGATGCCCTTCACTGAGGAGTTATTAGAAGGAGTTGTTAGGTGTGAGATTTATACTTTCGCTGATGGTTCTATGGATATCATTAAGTTTGGATTGTGGAAGAAGATAAAATGAAGACCACCATTACAGTTGAATGGATTTTATTCCCTTATAATGTGATGCCCTTCATGTTCAAGAATGTTCTTGCTATGTTTTCATGGATTATGATCGAGGATTTCAAAGATATTATTCATAAATTCATTCAAGTCTACCTAGATGATTGGACCATTTATGGTTTAGTGTGGGACCATTGTGGTTTATAATAATAAATCATATTTATTATACTATTATCCTAGCAATGAAACTAAAATGTTGGGATCTTTTCCTTTAAACTAGAATATCTTCCCCCTAGTTTCATGCCTAAGTAAATAATATTTCCAACATGCTAACACACTAGAATTTTATGCAATAAAAGGCTCTCACATGCTCATCTAAAACATGTAGCTTAAGACCAGTTCCCATTGGTTTTTTCATGTTAGGGTGTATTCATCTACTTTATTAGACTAAGGTGATCAAACAAGTACTTATTCTTAAACTCGTATTTAGTCCTATATCTAACTCAACTTACTTATTAATCACTTAACTATCAAAATAAAAATAAGATGGCATAAAATGATAAAAATTAATATCAACTCCATTATAACCATAGACACATGAACATAAGCATTACATCAACACAGGATTATTCCATTATAGTCATAATTTAAATCAAAGATTACATTGATTTCATAATTACAATGATAACCAACTTGTCAACAAAAATACAAAGTAGATCAAGGGGGTATTTATACTTGGTTTACCCTGACCAATATGTTATATAATTAAATACAAATAAGATGAATCACCAATGATCATCAAAATAATTGAGTCATGGCAATCTGTTCATAATAAATTCTTACAAACCTGGGCCTAACTACCCCTACATTATATCTATGTTAGATTATCTTCATCGATCACCTATATTCTTACAATTTGGTACTAGATTTGTGCCCAACTTAGTCTTTTCCAACATTCTTATGAACCGCTCTATAATCATTTTCACTTTCCATGCTTTCCCCAAGTCTTCCACTAATATTTGAGTCTTACATTCTCAAGTTCTCTATGTATCAAGCTTATTTACTCCATGGCTATTAATTCTTTAATGTCATGGACTCCCATGCCATGGTCTTCCATGTCATGTCTCTCTGTGCCACTTGTTACCAAAAAGTACTTATCCAAAATAGTCTTCAAAATTAGGGGCCAACACAAAGGAATTGGTCAAATATAAATTTATTAAAAATTAATTAGTTAATTCTCCCTTATTAGACTAAATTATTTTAGATGACACTTTTCTTGATACATTTGTAATGAACATTGATGAGAATGAGACATGGACCATACATTTTTATGGTTCTAAATTTGTTTATCACACTCGAAGGAGAGATTGTGTCAGTATCCTATATATTGGGTTTTTCATGTATTAATAAATTTAAATAATGTGAGGCTTAAATAATAGGACTCCATGAAACACACGTATTAAAATTTAGATTTATTAAATCCTATGGTGATTCTTGACTTATGGTCAAACACATAACATGAATAGGGTGTGAGGAAGGCGATGAGGGGAGTCCATTGGTTAGTTTTTTTGTAACTATTATAGCCCAAATTTTCACCCTAGATAAGTTGAAGAAATATTCTCAAATTTGGGATAACATGGAACTATATCTACCTATAGGCAAGATACTATAAGAGATAGATCTCTAGATTTAAAAGGGTTAGCTCCCTTGATCTGTCTTTTAGGATCACACACTTCCCTAGACTAATAAATATTGGGGGTGAAAAGGGAAGAAATAAACATAAATTAACCTAAAATAATGAAGGTGATACACTGAAGATAAGTCCACAAAACACACTTGCATCTATATTAAGAAAGAAGATTGCTAAAACTGACCTTAACTCAATGTTCTTCTAGCATAAGTGTTTCTCATGGAGAAAGATTACTATACATATCTAGAGATGGGTGAAAATGAGATATGATATTATCCACTACTATTATTTCTCAAACTTCAAAATACACTTACAAACATATACACTTCATGGAACCTGTTAGAAGAGATATCACTCATACAAAACATGCAAAAGCAGAATGGAAGCAAGGAAAATACATTCATCACTTGTCAACCACATAGACCACTTGAAATACTTAGGCAAGAGTTATAGAGAAAAAATAAACTTCAAAACTTTATTAAAGTGAAAATTAATATGTCAAACCAATAGGACTTTTCCATACCAATTGTGGATTCCTTACAATGCCAAAATAGCTTGAATATATAGAACATAGCAGAGGAGAGAGAATAAGTGAAGCAGATGGTCACAAGGCCAAGTTTCAAGACTTCAAAAATAGTTAATATTTTATAGAATGAAGTGGAAATTAGGATATGAAGTTTTCTTATACAAGTCTCCATCATAAATGCATCATTATCTTGAAGTTGGCATAGAGACTCTTAACTAACCTTATTGAAACTGTTTACTTGATGATGAGTCTACCTGACTATTCATAACTGAATTTAGAAGATGTTGACACATTTTTCCTAACTTGGGAAGTTGGAAAAAATATTTTTACAACCCTTATATGCGCCTCAACTGATGAGCTTATCTGCACCACTTTTCATTCACTCCCTTGTAACTACTCACTAACCCTCTAGTCCTCAATGCTCACACTTATCACTTGGGTGACCTATAATTTTTCATGGAAGTTAGTTTTATAAGTGTTAGACACATATTAAATACCTCTTTATCCTCTATTCTATCAAATAAACCTCAAAAAATTTAATGTCACACTTATCACAATCACACTTAGGCAGTTACTTCACTTTTTAGTATCTTGTTTAATACTACCTATAACAAACAACTTAGAAAAGGTACTTTCATGAATAATTGAAGTGAGATATGAGTATAGGTAGTTATAAAAAGTCCTTACACACCTACCATAATGTCCTTCATTCATTATTTCCCTTCTGCAATTTTAATTCAATTCAATTACTACTAAAAACATAGAATTGGGTTTGTCGTACAAGTGATAGCACATAATGACTGAAGGTCATAGATCTTGGGAGAGTGATAAACATATATAAAACACTTTCAATTACAATTGGCCACTTATAGATGAATATCCCTTCATGTTTTCTCTATTGTATTCATACAAGGGTTTTAGGTCATCTAAGTTAGTAACATTGAATCATAAAATTTAAATGCTCAAACCTTAAAATAATACAATCTAGATAAATTTAAAGACCTAAATCAAATATACCTAGATGATATAGGCACCATGCACACCACCTATACATATATGATCAAAGGAAGTTGGCTCTCAAGATTTTACTTAGCATTTTAGACACCCCTAAGACCAAATTTGGCCAAAATGCCTAGTCCTAGATTGTTCTATGAAAATTGATGGTTATTATTAGTCCTTTACTCTCCCATAAAGGATATCAATGTTTTTTGGAAGGTCATATGATCATATTAGATAATTTAGGCACCTTGTGGGTTTGTGCCTAGTTTGAGGCCTAATATGCCTAAACTACATTTGACTATATATGACCACTTTTGAGTGATTTAAAGTGAATTTAGATGATTATTAACACTTTTTTATATTTAATTAAAACATTTATATATTTATACAGTCCCTTAATACTCTCCATTACATATTTTTACCATTTGTGTACTAAACCTGTAGGTGACCTTGACTATGGAGTGCCCCCTGTCTCAAATAAAATAGAAAGCACAACCCCTATTCATCTGACCAAAGTGAGAGAATTGAGGGATTTAATGGATCACTATGACATTGTATCTCAATTAATAATCCATGAATATGATTCTAGAGGCCTCAACATCTCAAAACATCAAGACTAGCTTTTAGGTATGTGTACTGTCTGCAGGGTTTTGGTGGGCCTAAAAACCTTGAGTTATGACTATAGGTTGAGGTTCTTGATTCTTTAAGTAAAATGAGAATTTTATATTAACACTATGATAGTGGTTTAAAAATTTTCATTCCATACCTATATCAAATTCCTAAACTTGAAATCTCCATTGGTTAGGCTAGTCTACAATGTGTGTTGATAGTGTCACCTATATGTGTGCATATTAGGGAAGTTGTGAGATTATTATAAGCAGTGATGTGTGTCTAATAATAACATGGAATGTGACATATCCCTTATTAAATTTTTTTATTAATGTTAATTCACTTTATACTTTTTTATACCACCCAACTTGTACCTTTCACTAGCTTGAACCAGTCTGCAGTCAGATTGTAGGTGTGCATTAGAGAATTCAAAGGATTCTTATAGGTGGTGATTAGTGTTTAAGTATTGTGTTTAAATTATTGTATTCCTCATAATTTAAATATTGACACATCACACTTAAATTTATCCACTCTTTCATTGAGACCATGCTATCATCTTTCACTGTTAACACACTATGTCACTGTTGCATTGCAAGTTCATTTTGGTTTCAAAGCATTGTAATTCATTAAATATCCTCAGTAGAATCTTGAATGAGTTGGATAAATTCAAACATACTTATTCCTTGACCAAAAAAACTCTTTTCATGACAATATGTGACCTCTAGTTCAAGGTTACAGGAAAGAAAACCTTTAGACTCAGACATGCCTCATATTCTTCATCAATAGAATGACATTGTATGTAGATGAAACCTTTTTGAGACAGATTAAGGTAAATAGTCCCATTTGTAAATTTATTTAATTTTAATAACCATATGTGTAAATTAAGTTTTATTTACTATGCTAAGGAACCCTAAATGACTTGAAAACTCCATTCAAGTCTTGAAACTATTCACAACCTATCTCTTGGGTTTTGGATAGCCCTATAGTTGTCTATATAGACCTATAGGTGATTATAGGTGACTATGCACATTAGGGTTATAATAAATATTTAATTATCACATTATAACCCTATCTCAATAAAATTATAGGTCCTTCAATGGATAATATGAACAATCCATACTCTAAGGGAGGTGAAAACTAACATGTTAGCCTTGACCTAATCCATTTACAGAGATTGATATTCATTGCTAACATAATGAGATGTTTATTATTATTAATTCATGTTTAAAATGTGTAAATTATATTTATATCCACATTATAATGATTATCATAGTCTAAAATTATACATACAACACTTGGTTCACTCAGATCAATGCAAACAAAGAAGAAAATTGAGATGTTGGGAATGTGCAGTTAATTTGGAGTCACTAACATTCTTAGTGATTTTTCATGAATAAAAAAATCACAAAATATAATAATATTACCATGAATTTTAATATAATAATTATTAGTAACGCACACCAATTAAACTCAATCCAACTCTTCTCCTCCTGTCCATACCAAGTGCAAACCATTTGACCTTGTTGACTTGCCCAAGAGACTGATGAGAGAGAAGAAGTAGTTTTTATCATTTTTGTAGATTTAAAATCCATATGAACCTATAAAAAACTTTTAGTGATATAAATAAACCTCCATAACTAGTCACATGTGCCAGATTAGGTGTGTAATCTGTACAGCTAATTGAAACTACCCTTTTACAGTTATCTCCTTTCTTTCAACGTTGACCCTATAGAATTTAGTTTAAAAATTTTCATCTGACACCTCTCTAACATGACACACATTATTTTTAACCTTGAAACATTTTAATTATTGTGATAAATCCATACATTTCATTTAAATGTGACCAAAGGTGGCGTAATATGACATAAGACTAACTAGGCAAATGTGACAAAGATAAAACATATTATATGACCCTCAAAATGTGACTAGACCTCTCTAAGGACTATTTTGAACATGTTAAAACATATAATACCTCATGAAAACTTTCATTATCAAGGGGGTTTGAAAAAATTTAATCGAGGGTCAAATTTAGTTAACATTTTGGTGATTTCCTAGGGGTAGCATGCCTACTATGCTAAGGACCCATTGCCTTCTCCTATATTTGGGAAATGGAATCACCCATACACTACTATTGAAACTGAAATGCATCTAAATAGATTACAAAATCACACCACACATAACAAGGAAATAAACACACAAATCAAGACACCAAAGCAAACACACATATGCTCTCTAGCACTTAGGGAAAACATGCAAATAACTCATACAAACTAGACTATATACAAATTAACTTAAATATAATGCTTCATCCTTGATCCAAGGGGAATATTATATCATATCTTGATCCATGAAGTGGAATATTTTATGAATCAAACTTATTATTGATGGGCCTATCCCTTATTTCCTTCATACTTTCCAACCTTCTTGGCATGACCTCCAATGCAAAATTGACAACTGTAAACATGCCACCTATAAAGGTGAAATCTTATTGCACTTAGAAAAACTTCTTGATGTTTATGCTTGTCTCAATCTAGGTCACTTCTTATCTTATATGGATATCCTCTATTTTGGTGCTTTGAATATTGTCATGTTGTACTTCAAAAGGCAATGCATCTTCAACAAAGTATTCAACCTAGATAACATGGGGTATAGGCCTTTTAAGGGCCTCAAATTCACACACTATCTCATTAAATATTTTCCACAATTCATCTTATTTCATGAAGTCCTCAATAACTTATTTTTATTTTGAATTTTTAGATGCAATCTCATATTCATTCTCATGAACATCAACCAATTTAGCTGATGCAATGTTCTTATCAATCACCTCCTCTCTCATGTCTTGATTAAGTTATTTGTGGATAAATGCAACATGATATTCAATATCCATTTTTTCACTCAATAAGTTTTAAATATGCTTATCTTCACCAAGGGGAGTCCATATAGTGAGCTCTTCATCATATATGCTTGAATCATCTTCTTGATCAGCTTTAACTTGAGCTTGCTCTTCTTTACTAATCTCCCATAGGATAGGTTCTCCTTCAAGAAGGGATGAGGTGGGAGGTTGTTGAACAATTTCAAGGGTTAGAGGAGGAATATGAGGTGTATTATAATGCTCATGAATGGGCATGGGAATGGAAGGAATACTCTTGAAATTGGGAGACTCTTGAAATAATTCTTAGAGAGAAAAAAGGTTTAACTTTGCTATAAGTGTTCCAGTTTCTTCATCAAACACCTTACCTTTTTCATAGCCCTCTTGAGGCTCTTAAACAACTAAAAAATCATCTCACACCTCCTCCACTAAGGCCTATTTTTCATGTTTAAACTCTTCTTAAATAGACCTCAAGATGGACAAGATAAAGGTTCTTGAGGAGAAGGAAATGGGGGTTGAACAAACACAAAGTTTTCTTTCTTGACATCAACTTCTTGGTCCTCATTCTATTCATCTTTCTTTCTCAAAGAATTCACTACATAGTTTCAAGTTGGATTTTGAAAGCTACTAGGATCGTTTAAGTATTGGATTGGATCTTCTTTAGTATAGTGAATGGTTTCATGAGGATAAGAAGCATGAGAACACTGATATGGAATATAAGAAGATTCTTGAGGAGGGATAGGTATAAATTGAGGAGGACTGCCTCCAAGAATTTTCCTCTTAAGATATTGGATTTATTCTTCAAGAGATTTAATCACATATTCTTGATAATCTTCTTCATAATCTTATTCATAATTTTATTCATAGGGTTTCTCAATAACATCATGTTCATATGGAGAAGGAATAAGCTGATCATAGTGCTATCATGGCTCATAATATTGATTGCAACCTTGATAGCATTGTTGAAGAATATAGTATGGGTCATGACAAGGTTGGTAGGGGTGTATATTAGTAACTCTTATGGAGTTAAAAATAAATGCCTAAATTATGAGATATTATGCTTACCTTAGGCATGAAATAGTGCACTAGTCTACAACCAAGATTCAAATGTTAGAGTTTTCAGATAATGTAAGAAGTAGACCATTATAGCCTCTTATTTTTAAAACCAACATCCACCTTGAACAACCTTATTGGATTTCTTGTCCCACTTGGTGTGACATAACTATTATATCCTAAATTTTCACCCTAAATAATTTGAGGAAACCTTCTCAAATTTGGGATAACATGGAACTATCTCTACCTATAGACAAGATACTATAAGAGATAGATCTCTATATTTGAAAGGGCTAGTTCCATTGATCTATTTTTAAAATCACATACTACACTAGACCAATCATTATTGGGGGTGAAAATGGAAGAAGGAAACATAAATAAACCTAAACTAATGAAGGTGATACACCAAAGATAAGTCCACAAAATATACTTACATCTACACTAAGAAAGAACACTGCTAAAACTGACCTCAACTCAATGTTCTTCTAGCATAAATGTTTTTCATGAACGCAAATTGTTATGCATATATAGAGGTGAGTGAAAAGGAGGTTTGATATTATACATAAATAGTATATCTCACACTTCAAAACAAACTTATCAAACACATACACTTCATGGGACCTATTAGAAGAGATATCACTCACACAAAACATGTAAGAACAAAATGGAAGCAAGGAGAAGACATTCATCAATTTTCAACCACATAGACCACTTGACATACTTAGGTAAGAGTTAAAGAGACAAAATAAACTTCAAAACTTTATTCAAGTGCAAATAAATATGTCAAACTAGTAGGGCTTCAGCATACCAATTGTGGATTTCTTACAATACCAAAATGGCTTGAAAATATAGAACATAGGAGAGGAGAGAGAAAAAGTGAAGATGAAGGGTCAAAGATCTAAGTGTATAGACTTAGAAACTAGTTAAACTTAAAGATAATGAATGGAAAATAAGATATTATATTGTCTTAGACAAGTTTCCATCATAAATGCATCACTCTCCTAAAGTTGGCATAGAGACTCTTAACTATCCTTCTTGAAACTATTTGCTTGATGGTTAGCCCACTTGATTGTTCATAACTACCTTTGGAGTTTTTTGACACATGTTTACTCAATTGGGAAGTTAGAAACAAGATTATGAAAACCCTTATACGTTGCTCAACTAATGAAAATTTCTTCACTACTTGTCACTCACTCCCTTGTAATTGCTCACTAGCCTTCTAGGCCTCAATGCTCACACTTGTCACTAGGGTGACCTAAAATTATTCATGGAAGTTCATTTAAAAAGTGTTAGAAAATTTTTAAATACCTCTTTGTCCTCTAGTCTATCAAATAGACCTCAAAATATTTAATGTCATAGTTCTCATAATCACACTTAGGCAGTCACTTTACTTCTCATTGTCTTGTTCAAGACCACCTCTAACAACAAAATTATAAAAGGTACTTTAATGAATCACTAAGGTGAGATATGAGTATGAGAATTTATAAAAAGTCCCTACACACCTTCCATGATGGCATTCATTTATCAGTTCTTTTATCCACCTTCAATTCAATTTAATTCCTATAAAATCATAGAATTAGGTTTGTCCATACAAGTGATACTAAGGAATGACTAGAGGTCATGGATCCTAAGAGAGTGATAAACATGTCCAAAATAATTTCTAGGCTAATTGGTGACTTATAGATGCATATACCTTCATGTTTTGTCCATTGGGTTCATACAAAGGGTTTAGGAGGGTTTTAGGTCATCTGGGTTCTTAACATTGATTCATAAAATTTATATGCTCAACCTTTGAAATAATTCCATTAATATAAATTTAAGGACCTCCCTCAACTATGCCTAGATTATTTAGTCACCATGCACACCATCAGTACATATATGATCAAAGGAAGTTGGCTCTTGAGCTTATACTTAGCATTTTAGATACTCCTAAGACCAAATAAGGCCAAAATGACCAATCCTAGATTTTTCAATAAAAAATTATGGTTCTTATCAGTCCTTCAATCTCCCATGAAGGATATCAAAGTGTTTGGGAAGGTCATATGGTCATATGAGACAAGTTAGGAACCTTGAGGGTTTGTGCCTAGTTTTAGGCCTAATAGGCCTAAACTGTGTTTGACTTTATAAGACCACTTATAAATGGTTCATAGTGACTATAAATTATTATTAACACTTTTTTATATTCAATTAAACCCTATATATCTTTATACAATCCCTTAAGACTCTCCAATACATCCTCTTAACATTCATGTACTAAACCTGCAAGTGGTCTTCACTGTGGAGTGCCCCCTATTTGAGATAAAACAAAATGAATTACCCTTTTCATCTGACCAAATTGAGAGTATGGAAGGATTTAATGGATCATAAATACCTTATATATTAAATATTAGGCCTTTAATATGCTTATGAAGACCTTAAAATCTCAAAACATCAAGACTAGCTTTTATGTCTGTGTACTATCTGAAGGGTTTTGGTGGGCTTATCAACCTTGAGTTATGACTGTAGGTTGAGGTAGTTATTGAAATCACATGAGAATGTGATATTTACACTATTATATTGGTTTAAATATGTTCAATCCATATCTCTATCAAACTCCCAAACCTTCAATCTCCATTGGCTATGCTAGTATGTAGTGTGTGTTGACTGTGTCACCTGTAGATGTGCATATTAGAGAAGTTGTGAGATTCATATTAGTAGTGATGTGTGTCTAAGAATCACATAAAATGGGACATAATAATTATTAAATTTATTTATTCATTTTTATTCACTTCATACTTATGTATACCACCCAACTAGCATCTTTCACTAGCTTGAACCAGTTTATAGTCAGACTGTAGGTGTGCATTAGAGAATTCAAAAGATTCATGTAGGTGGTGATTAGTGTTTGAGTATTGTGTTTTAATTATTTTTATTCCTCCTAAGGTCACTATGAACACATAAATTTTCAATTTATCCACTCTTGTATTGAAACCATGCTATCATATCTCACTGTCAACTCACTGTGTAACTATTGCATTACAAGTTCATTTTGGTTTCAAAACACTGTAATTCACTAAATATACTTGGTAGAAACTTGACTGAGTTGGAGACATTCAAACATCCTTATCCCTTTACCAAAAAATCTCTTTTCATGACAAGATGTGACCTATAGGTCAAGGTTACAAGAATGAAAACCTTTAAACTCAGATAAATCTCATATTATTCATCAACAACATGACATTTTATGTAGCAGAAACCTTCTTCCAAGAGATTAAGGTAAACTGTCCCATTTTTAACTTTATTAACTTTGATTGACCATAGGTGTCATTGAATTGTTATTTACTATGATAATTAACCATGAATGACTTGAAAACTCCATTCAAGTCTTGAAACTATTCATACCCTATCTCTTGGGTTTTAGATAGCTTTATAGTTGTCCGTATAGACCTATAAGTGACTGTGTACATTAGGGTTATGATCAATATTTACTTAGTGCCTTAGAACTGTATCTTAATAAAATTTTAGGTCCTTTAATGAATAATATTAACAATCCATGCTTTGAGGGAGGTGAAAACCAATATGCTAGCCTTAACTTGAAGCCATTTACAAAGATATGAACTCTGTAGCTATGGAACCCTTATTTTACAGACCATTGATATTCAATGATAACAAAATGAGATGTTTCTACCTATCAATTCATGTTTCACATGTGAAAATTAGATTGAAATCCAAATTATAAGGATGATCATACTCCTAAAGTATACATACAACACTTGATTCACTCAGATTAATGCAAATAGAGAAGAAAACTGATGTGTTGAGAATGTCTAGGCAGTTTGGAGTCACTAACATTCTTAGTGATTGTTCATGAAGCACAAATCACCAAATATTAGACTATGACCATGAATTTTAAGCTCATTAGGGGTACTAACAGCCACCAATTTCACTTCATCCAACTCTTCTCCTCCTATCTGTACCAAGTGTAAACCGTTTGACCTTTTTGACGTGCCCAAGAGAGCAATGAGAGAGAACAACCATTTTTTGTCATTTTTAGAGTTTTCAAAGATATATAACCTAGAAAAGACTTTTATGGATATGAAGAGACCTCCTTGAAGTAGTCACATATGACATATTACGTAGATAGTTTGTAAAACTAACTGAAACTACCCTTTTTGTAGTTATCTCATTTCTTTCTATCTTAAACCTTCAAAATTTAGTTTCAAAACTACCATCTAACACCTATTTGACATGATACACACTATTTTTAGCCTTAAAACATTTGTCTTCTTGTGATAAATCCGTATATTTCATTCAAATGTGACCAAAAGGTGGCATAATATGACATAAGACTAAGTAGGCAAATGTGAGAAAGATAAAACATATTATGTGATCGTCAAAATGTGACTATACCTCTCTAAGGACCATGTTAACCATGTTCAAACCTATAAGACCTCATGAAAATTTTGATTATGCAAGGGGTTTTGACCAAATTTGACCTAGGGTCAAATTTAGTCAATAGCAGCATGTTAAATAATGTGATTATAAATATTGCACATTATTTTTTTGATTTACCACAACATCCTCTTAATATTGGGATCACTTTTTACATTATCTCCTTTTTTTATTTAGTATATTGGTGAAAAAATTTCAAATAAAAAATACCCCATTTATTATTGCATGTGTTATGTACTACTTTATCGAGGTGATCCCCATCCCTAACTTCCACCCTACCTTGCTTCCCCTCATGAGTAGGCATGGAAACATGCAACTATCAAACCAAAGAAGATACATTATTCCATATAAAGAATTGGTAAAAATATTGATGGACCAATTTAACATATTTGTGATTAATGATATTCATAAATATAACAATAGAAATATGGATGTTATAGCTAGTGTTTTTCCTTGGTTCCTATTTATATTAATTATGATCATGTTATATTAATTATTAAGAGATTAAAACAACCTGTCATTAAAAATAAAATGTGTAATATTTAGTAGTGTTGGTACTATAAAGTGGTAATTAGAGAATTCATAATGGTATGAAAATGTTTTCAATTATCTATCAAAAGAAGTAATTCCTCTATGTTTAAAAAAATGATGGAAAGAAACTATGAAGGGATACACTCAAATATGTCATTATTCAAATTGCAATCAAATTACTTCAAAAATAAACTAGAATAACATCAATAGATCACAATATGATTGAAATATAGTAGAATATATGAATAAAACACAAGCCACTTTGAGGGGGAAACCTCCATAAGCTTTAATAAGAGAAAAAATCATAATATGATGATAAATAACTACCCAATACCTCTTATATATAGTCTACCTAGGCCATGGTTATTCCATAGGCTAACTTACTAACCAATAAATGCATAGATAAATGTGATATAAAATCAAAGAGGGATAAGTAATCCATAATTTAGTTATTCCTTTCCCTATACATGAGATAGGTTAGGGGTATAACATGCCCTTCCCCTTCAAACCAACGTTGTCCTCGACATTGAATAACTCTAGATGTTATTGCAAAAAATATTCACCCTCTCAATTTTCATCCTCACTTCTTAGGGTATTCTACTTGATCATATATTATTTAATCTCTATGGTTATCAACCTCTTATTATATGTTTGTAGGATCTTCTCTAGTTTCAAAATGACTTATCCTTTTTCATATAGTTCTAGTAGCTCTATCTAGGCTGAAACTTTCTGGTTAATGACCTTCTTCAATCAAGAAATATGAAATATTGGGTGTATGTGAGATGAGTGAGGCAAATCTAGATTGCAAGCCACACTTCTAATTTTTTACAAAACCTGATAAGGGCTATAATAATTAGGATCAAGTTTGTTGTCCTTTTTCTATTGCTTCAAGGACATCTACTTGTAAGGTTGTAAATGTACAAATACCTAGTCATCCATGTCAAAATGTCACTCATTATGGTGTTGATATGCTTGTTGCTTCATCCTATTTTGTGCCAAGTCCAAATTCTCTCTCAAACCAACCGAAACCTCTTGTTGATATTGAATGTGCTCCTCTACATCTTGAACCTTGGTTTGTACCCTTAAGGAAGAAGCGATGGATGACAGCTGGTAACCATATAGTGCTATAAATGGGTACATTTTAGAATAGGTATGGAAATATGTGTTATACCATCATTCTTCAAGTGGTATCCATTTAACATAACATTCCTACTTATATGATTCAAAATAATGAAGATACCCCTCTAAACATTTGTTGACCACTTTTGCTTATCCATTAGATTGGGGGTGGTAAGATGAGCTATGAGCTATCTAAGTATCCAAACGTGAAAATAGTTTAGTCTAAATTACTAGTAAAAATAGGATCATGATCACTTATAATTATTTTTGGGGTTCCATGTAATTTTAGAATTTACTCCAAAAAAAATAGCCACTGTTATACTTGATGTAAATGGGTGTGATAAAGAAAAAATTGGGAATATTTTGTAAGCTATCCACAATTACCAAGATAAAATTCTTAGCTTCAGAACAAATCAAACCTATGATGAAATCCATGGAAACCTCCTCCCACCTTTGATTATTAATTGCTAAAATTTGTAACATACCTAGGGTCTTAATTGTTTCACCTTTATTCTGTTGGCATATCAAGAATTTTGCCACAAAATTTTGTACATATCCTTTGAGTCCTTCCAAAAATAATTCTCTTTTGATTTTTTAATAAGTTTTCAAGAACCCAGAGTGTCCCCCATGGATATGCATGCACCTTTGCAAGAATCTTATGCTTCAACTCTGAATCTTTGCACAAGTATAACCTATCCTTATACCATAGGGCATTGTCTTTCCATTCAAATTTTTTATAAAACTTGCTAAATATTTTGAATTAGAACCTATGTATCCTTATCTTGCTCCCATTCTAATTTGGTTTCATCTACCCAATCAACGTACAACATGGATATTTCACAAAGTAATGCTTATGTGGATGTATCATGTCTAGATATTGCATCTGTTACTACATTATCTTTACCCTTCTTGTATATTATTTCAAAATCATAACCCAATTTTTTTTACCCACTTCTATTTTTCCTCAAATGATAATATTTGCTCCAAAAAGTATTTGAGACTATCGTGATCCATTTTCACCTTAAAGTGTCTACCCATCAAATTGGGCCTCCATTATTTGAATGCATGAAAAGTAACCATCATTTATTTCTCATATACATGTTTTTGTATATTTTTACCTTTGAATTGATGAATTTCAAAAGAAAGGGGTCTTCCTTCTTACATTAGTACTACTCCCAACCCTGATCTAGAAGCATCACATTCAATAATGAACACATTTGAAAAGTCTAGAGTAGCCAAAAATAGGGTGGTGCACATAATTACTTTCAGTTACTCAAATGATTTAGTGGCTACATCATTCAAGTCTAAGGCATCATTATTTAGCAATTCAGTGAGTGGAGATGCTATTCTTCCATAACCTTTCACAAATCTTTGGTAGTAACTTGTTAGTCCTAGGAATCCTTATAGGTTTTTGAGAGTTTTGGGCATTGGCCATTCCACCATAGCTTTGATATTTTAAGGATCAAATTTGACAAATTAATGAGATATAATGTGACCCATGTACTCTACCTCATGTAATTAAAAGCAAATTTGGATGGCTTTGCATAAATTTGATGATGCTCCAAAACTATCAACACCTATTTCACATGTTGCAAGTGTGCTTACCATGTCTTATTGTAAACCGATATGTTGTCAAATAAAACCAACATAAAATTCCTTAAAAATGTTTAAAGATAATGTTTATCAAGCTTTGAAAATTAGATGGTGCATTTGTAAGACCAAAAGGCATTACCAAAAAATCATAATGGCCCTCATGAGTTCTAAAAATAATTATATGAACATCTTCATCCCTGATTCTAATTTGATGGTACCCCGAATGAAGATTCAATTTTGTGAAATAAACAACACCATGCAACTCATCAATAAAATCATCAATTACTAGAATAGTAAACTTATCTTTTATGGTGTACCTATTGAGTTCCTTATAATTTGAGCACACCCTCCATATGTCATCCTTCTTACTAGGGAAAATTTTAGTGGTCTATATTAAAAAAACTTAGAGGTCATTAGGTAAATTAGTTTCAAAATGGTGGTGAATCAAGTTGGAAGGCATGTAATAGCATAGGTGAATTAGGAGGTGGCACATGGTGAATGTAATACCAGGAATCATCTAACTGTATAGTGTACAATAGAGTTGTCTGACTGCATGCAACATAATACAATCATCCGACTACATAATTAAATCATTTGATTACATAATGTAATCATATAACTATACTATGAAGTAATCTGATGGCATTATGTATCCATCTAAATGCATAGTGTAGTTGTCTGATTGTACTATGTAGTCATCTAACTACATGATGTATCATCTAGATACATCCTACAGTCATCTAACTTCATGGAATAGTAGTCTGATTACATCATATAGTCATCTAAATGCATCCTAAATTCATCTTGTTATGCCTTGTAGTTGTCTAACTATGCCTTATAGTTATCCATATGTACACTATAGCCATCTGACTGCAGATGTCCAACATCACAACCTAACATCTGGATTTTAGAAGATGCATTGAATTCTTGCTTGGTAAATGGCTTGTAGTTGATGGTGTTAGATATTATCTTGAAAAGTAATATATTTTTTAAATTAATATAGGTACATTGTATGATACATACTATTAGTAAAGAAATCAATTAATCCATTCATAAACAACATAATTGAATATACAATATTACATGACTAAGTAATTAATTTATGAATTAAATAGAGAAAATATTATTTAGTAAACAATGAAAATTTATCACGACTAAATTTAATTTAAGTATATTTGAAATACATACAAACTAAAACTTAGATAGATGGAACAACCCTTTTACAACATGTGATTCATCTTTGACATTTGTATGTACTTTCTTAGTGGAGTTTTCAATACCTTATTTTTCTTGTTGTATTAGTGACTCCTCTTATTTCAGTAAGAGAACTCCAAATTAAAATTGCTCTTTCATATGAAAACTCATCCACTACATAACCTGAACATAAAACCTCAAACATGTATCAATATTTTTATCCAATCTATTTTGATGTTTGGATTTGAAAAAAGATAGTGCTCTAAAGACCAGGTTTCATATTCTACCGACCACAAAATCATTGTTTGGCACAATTAATATAACCAAAAATATTCGCTAATTATTTCTTGTAGATTACTATTGGGATACAGTGTCTTCCATAGCCTTGTAATAACACTTATTTCTATTCCTTCCACTAAGGTTAGATATTGTTCAACCATTGTAATTCCAAAATTTCTTGACTAATTTTTCAATAAATCTTTTTGGAAAATACCCTCAACTTCAACTCCATCAATTTATACAAACTTACTAAAATGATTAATGAGAGTACCCATTTATTTGATAAATAAATTACTTGTTATTTTTTTACCCTATAGATTATTTCAAAATATAGGATTCACCACTCCCATGGCTTCAAGAAACTCATCCCTTTGAAATCGATCTTAAATTTCAGAAAATAAACTTTTTGAAATGTTACTCAATTTCATTCATGTCTCATCTATGACATTATCATATAGAACCCATGATATAGATACCTCTTCAATTGTTGCTCCAACCACATGAGTTAGTCTTTGAAAAGTGTGTAGTGGTATATCCTTTCCATTAATGATAATACAAAGATGATCATTAATATTAAATTTCAAATAGTTCTTAGGGTCCTTAATATCTATTAAAAAATTTCAACTGTCAAATATTGGTCCCTTAAAACTTTCATTCGAGTAGTATAATATATCAAGAGATTGGCAAACATGTTTCCTCAACTATATGAAGTCAACAATATATATGGATCTCTCATGTGCATTTTTTTTCAAACAATGCATTTATTTTGACATGGGAAGAATACCACATAATGTTAGTAGGGTTTCAAAATCTATCAAATGGTACAATAATGTTTTTGCCTTATTAACACCCATCCTATATTTAAACATAAAATCTATCAAAGATTGATATTCTTCAAATATTCTACATGCAGGCTCATACATGGAAATCCATTTTATATCATCTTTTAATAGTTTTTAACCATCAATCACTCCAACCATAAAATTATGAAACTATAAAAACCTTTTTTGACTTATTGATAGGTACGCATGCAAGTCATGGATAAGCTCCTCCACTTTTAATACATTTTGAAATGTGCTAGCAATTTTGTAAGCAAGATTTATTCTATGCACCATATAATGGATTGGAGTCATATATGGGGAAACTATTGTTTGTAGGCAAACACATAAACTAGTTTTGTTCCCTTACATTATTGATGCACCATCCACACCAACACACACTAACTTGGTACCTATATCATAATAATTCATCCCAGCAATATCTACCAAATTAGAAATGACCAATTTGGAAAGGTTCTCAGCATTTTAATTTTAAATCATTTTACTTATAGATAATAGATGAGGTTTTATTGAATGGTTCTCAACTATATAAACATGCATGAAAACCCATGATGTGTTTTCAACTGTTGTTACCTCATTAATGGATAGTGAGATAAACTATGTTTTTTTTACTTTTTCCTTTAAATCCTCCTTTTCAATCATTGCAAGGCATTTTTACATATCCCAAGCACTGTTATCTGACCAATGTGATTGAAGAATGTTATGCAATCCAATAATCTTATATAAAATCTTGTAATCTAAAAAATCAGAGATTGGTCTGCCTCTTTTCAAAATATGAAATAAAGTGGAAAACTATAAATTTTTGGCAATTAGATTGCCCTAAGCAACTTTTCCAAACTAAGATGTGACTATTCCTCTTTTCTGAATGGGGTGTTGTTGATGCTTTTCATACTATTTTCTGTATCATTGATGCATGTATTCTTTTATATTTTTACATCTCACTATTTTTTTGATTTATCCATCTTTGTCTTTTACTAACTCATATATTTTGTCATAATGTTTCTCAATTATGTCCAACTTGAGTTGCATTTTTTGTTCTTTTCCAAGTTTCTAACTGCATATTATACATTTTCATTTTGTTGATATTTTATTACTATTTCATATGTTGTATAGGTTCAATGAATTGGTATTTAGTTGCCTAGATAAGCTTAAATGACCTTCCAATTATCCATGTACTTATCTTCTTTTGCACATAGTTTTTATTACTTTTTTCAATTGAAGATTATGTTGGCTAAGTATAAATCTCATCTAGTGGTGTTGGGTACTCATTATCGACATCCATGATGATGTCCTTCAGTGTCCTTTTCTTTGAATTAGATGAGGGAATTTCATACCTGGGGATGTCTTCTTATGGAGGCATATCTTCAAAAGGGTTATCAATGGATTCTTCATAAAAAATAGGTATATATATTGTAGTTATTATTAAAGTTTGGTCCTTATACAAAAGTGTAAAGAATTAACAATACAATAAAACACATAATATTTAGTACCTTTGTTTGGAATTTGATATCTAGGGATGTCTTCTAGTGGAGGCATATCTTCAAAACTAATATCATTGGGTTATACATACAAAATGGTCATCTAATTATTAATAAAGATTATAAAAAAAAGTACAAATAAATAATATAACAGTAAATCAAATAATATTTAGTACTTCTATCTAGTATTTCATACCCTGGTATGTATTCCAATGGAGGCATATCTTCAAAACTATTATCATTGGGTTTTGCATGCAAAATGGTTGTAGACTAATTATTAATAAAAATTGTAACAAAAGTGAAAATACATATTAAAATAATAAATCAAATAATATTTAGTACCTTTATCTAGTATTTTATACCCAAGTACATCTTCCAATGGAGGCATATCTTTGATTGTATTGTCATTGGATTCTACATGAAAAATGGTTGTAAATATTAATTATTAATGAACCCTAATAGTAATAAATAAATAATAACAATATAAATTAATACATGTGTTTACCTTTTGGATAAAATAAGATAATAGATTTTTCTATTTTTTAGATTTCCCTGATGCCATCAAATCAACATTGCACATAAATGATAGCCACTCGACTATTGCACATAGATGCTAGACTATTCCACATAATCACCTGACTAGTGGTTATAGTCACTTAGCTACTAGTTGCAATCACCCAACTACTTCATGTAGACACCTGAATTTTCCATGTAGTCATTTGATTGCTTCACATAGTCACTCAATTGTTCCATGTAGTCACTCGACAACTACCTACAATCATCTAACACCTTTTTATCATCAATCACCTTCTAGCTATCACCTATCACCTATTTACTATCACCTAACTACTAGTTGCATAAAGATGACAACTTAATTTATAAAAAAACATAGAGCAGTGAATACCATATATAGTGGTTAATGCTTCTAGATTGGATTTCTTGAACCCAATGATATACATTTATAAGGGGAAATTTAGTTTAAAAATAGGCAAGCCAACCCTTCAATTTAAATTCTAATTTAAAATTTAGGTAATCCGACACTATCAGTTACCCCACAAAATCACCAAATGTTGAATTCAAAAAATGAAATATTCATGAATTAACAAAGATTCACCACTAAACAAATACCTACTTCTTATGCACCATGACCACTGGTGATGAATATGTACTCTAATTGTGCCTGATGATCCCTACCTCTGGCATCTCATGGACCATCTTTTTTATTTCACTCTTATGTTCATATGGATATCTATATGGTTTTATATTTGGTGGTTGACTCCCTAGAAGTACTTGAATGACATGATCATGTTCTCTTTTGGTGGTAGTCCTTTTGGCATGGCCCCAAAAATATATGGGTGGTCATCAAGAATCATTTATAGATCAAGATGTGTATATGCCTTTGTGGGTTAAACTTTTATAGAACATAATTGTGCTAAAATAATCCTACCCCCTTTTTATCATCTGATGTGAATTAACTAATTGTGGATATTTTACCTGTAATTCATGTAGTTCAATATTCCTTCCTTTAAAATGAAAGTGCATAAATAGTTCTTATAAGTTCATCTCAATTATTCCCAAGGTTGTGAGCCATTGAACTCCCAAAACAATGTTTTCACCACCCATGGGAATAAAACATAGGATAATCTATATTGTACTCCCCCATAGCAAGCTTAATACTATGGCATTTCCCTAAACAATTGATTATGCCACCATTTGTAATAATGACCTAAAATTTTAGTGTTGGGTAAATGAAACAATTCAATTGAGTGGCCAAATTATAGTTGATGAAGTTATGTGTGTTCCCCAAGTCAACCAACACTTTCACCTTCTGTTTATTAAGGAAACCTACCACTTTAAGCATTTTAAGAGTGATAATACCTAAAAGTGCATGACAAGAGATTGTTGATTGGGAATCTTTAGGTTCTTCCTCTTTTCTTCCTCATCATCATTGAATGAATCATCCTCTTCATCATCTTCATTGGATCCCTCAATATATAATAACTTCTTCTCAACACATATATGTCCTTTGGTCCACTTTTTTTCATAGCCAAAACATAATCCTTTTGCACACTTATCTTCAATTTTCTGAGGGGTCAATCTAGTAGGTGAAGGAAATGATGTTGTTGATATGTTACTATCTCTGAAGTGATGGAATGGTTGCTTCTTGTTGGAAATGGATTTTTCATCATCCCTACATGTCATGATAATAAAATTAGAAATCTTAAGTGGATTAAACATGCATACCTCATGTTGAATGTGGTCCTTGAGACCACCCAAAAATAGGTCATTCAGGTTCTCACTAGAAATTATTTAAACACGTAAAGATAGGTTCCAAAAATGATGAATATAATCCTTGACTTATCTAGTCTATTGTAATTTTTCTAGTTGGCTGAATTAATTCTCTGTTACACTATTGTTATAGTGTAATTATAGTTCCTCTATAAAAACTAACCAGGTGACATTGAGAGTCATATTTTATTTTTAGGACACAACCCATGATGCCATGATAACCTTCTATCCACATGGGATCTAATGAAGATCAAATAAATTTTCCATTTAGTCGATCTAATTGAGTGGATATTTTCCATCAAATTTTCACACATCTACCTTTGGTAACAGGTTCCTTTATGGAAAGGTACATGGATTTGGATTATGTTGGTTGGGAGATCCACCCTAGTGGGGTTGTGTAATAGTGATATTTAGATGGTTTGGATAATTATTTTGTAAATCCATCATGATATTTGCATAACTAGATCATATGGATTTCATATCAAATTGTATGCCTTGCATATCACTTTGAATGCCTTGCACATTATAGTCAATCTGCCTCACTTTGTCATCTATCTCAGATAACCTTGGTACAAAGGATCTTTTAACTCCCCCTTCTAACTCCATCTCTTCCTTATGAGGAATTTTACCTAGAGTTTCATCACCCTTTCCTCAGCCCCTAGTTTTTGATCTTGTCATAAAAGGACATGACAATGTCAAACGTGATTGGCACTTTTGACCCAACTTTGACCAAGCATTTTTGTACTTATATTAACCTAAAAATAGAAAATATAAATAACATACCCTATCTATATTTTTATAAGATTTCCAAAAATGTAAATAACTCAAAAAAATTCCTTTAATTGTGCACTATAGAGGAAATTTATGAAAAATATTAAAGTCAAAATAACTCACACAAAAGTAACCTATAAATTCTATTTATTTTTTATGATGTCCTCGATTGATTCCCAAACTTTAGTAGAAAATTGTAGGAAAAGTCGTAGTGGACTGAAAGATATAAGTAAATCTCTAAAATTAGGGTTTCACCCATAAGATTGCCCAAATCATAGCTCTAATACCACTTGTAATGAAATTACTTCAAAAATAAAGAAGAATAATAGTAATAGATCACAATGTGATTGAAATATAGTAGAATATATGAATAAAACACAAGCCACTTCTAGGGGGTAACCTCTACAAGCTTTAATAAGAGTAGAATTCATAATATGACGATAAACAACTACCCACTACCTCCTATATATAGTCTACCTAGGCCATGGTTACTCCATAGGCTGACCTATTAACCAAATGAATTCATAGAAAAATGTCATATAACATTAAAGAGGGATAAGTAATCCACAATTTGGCTATTCCTATCCCTATACATGTGATAGGTTAGGAGCATATCATAAATGTACATTGTAGAAGAGCGTTTGATAGGAAATTACTCAAATATATTGGATATGAAGAAGCTATAATTACATTATAATAAGTTCATAATAATGAATGTGGCAAAAACTTCAATGGAAAAATCATGTCACATAATTTGTTAAGAAGGGTTATTATTGGAGCACAATAAAACATGATTTTCATGAATATGATAAGATATGCAATAAATTCCAAAGACATATTTATCCTACACATGTGATTTAAATTATTTTTGTATTAGGTGTAATACCATTACCAATAAGGTAAAAGTAATGCATTAGGGAGATATACCATTCAAAAATGTAAAATAGTACTTTCAAATGTTTAGCAGATAAAAATAATAAACAAGTCATTTTGGAAATTTAAAATAAGTGTTAGATAATGTGGAAGTAAAATTATTATAATAGAGACAAATTAATGATTTATATATTTTTCAATGTAGATTAGGACTATGTAGGTTAGTAACTATCTTTTTATCAAATTTAAGCCCTTGACTATGTAGGGATAGGATTGTAAGTCTTCTAGTTTAACCACCATTCATGTTGTATTACACTGATCATGTTCTACAATGGTTTTTAGGTTCTAAAATATTATGTTCCTATGGTAAATTAATTTGACATAACTATATGATTTTCTCTTTCAATGTCTTTGACCTATCTTGCCATAAAATGTTAGAGAAAAAGAGAAGGGAAAAGGTAGTTGGTTTAGAAAATCATGAAGGTGTTATGACTATTTATTCAACATTCCATAATCATACATATCATAGTTTATGAGTACTATGAATGGATTATTGAGAGAATAAACTCTACCTTCTCTCCCTGAAAACAACTACATATGTTTAATTTAGTTTAGTTTATATAGAGGGGGAGGGGAGGGCCCACATTCACCATTTCAATTTGGTACAAAATGTGATGCATGTCATTGAGCAAAAATAAATAAAGTTTAGAGTGTGCATAAACTTGAAAATAATAGCTAACAATAGATTGGAAACTTGTTTGAAACCCTTGTAACCTCAATAATACTTCTTTTGAATGATTTATTATTATTTCCAAGGTTATTAAAATACTCATAGATGATTTATATATATATTCTTCTCTTGGTTTGAATTAAAGAGATATTGGTGCACAAAAGCCAAGAAAAGAAAAGGGAAAAATCTTATTAAAATATCTATTTTACCCTAATTTAGATTAATGATTGTGATCAATGTTGTCACTTTTAGTTTCACCATTTGAGGAGGCATTTTAGGTCTTCTCACCCGATGTACATAATGGGAAATCTCTAAGGTTATGGGTGGCCTATGACTAGAGAGAACCTACATAGAGGGATGTCCCCCTTGATTTTACACCTAATACTAATACTAATACTACACCTACCCAACGACATTTAAAGGGGAGATAGGTAAACATGAAAACAAAAAGGGGTGATGCACCAAATATCTTGACCACTACCACTCATTTTTAGGTGCACTAATGAACAATAGAATTGATCTAATGCTACACAATTCCTAACATAATCTTCTTACATACAAATTTTTTAGAGAGGATTTAAATCTAATGCATAACTAAGAGGGAGAAATATCTCCACTAGTAACCAATGCATGAATCTATTATGGCACTAACTACAACCTATAAGAGAGACTTCAAACTACATATAGGTGAACAAATAAGACAATGAACCATGGAGAAGTGAATCATCACATGATAAGATCAATTATTCATGAGCATATATTGAATACAATCATGGAATAAGGTAAAAATTAGTCATTTATTACTTTAAGAGGATTAAAAAAGGAGAAAGTATTTTCCATACTCAAGTGGAGGGTCCTTACAATGTCATTCAAGGCCAAATTTATAGAAGAATGGAGAGAGAGAGAGAAAAAAGTGGATGTGTCAAGAGTCCATGACGATTATCATGCAATCAAAAAGAAAATAGTATTATAAATATTTATCCTACATGTGTTAACTTGGTGTCATGAATATCTCATGAAATTTGGCATAGGAGTACATCATTGCCTTCTATGATTCACCCTTCTTCACTTGAAACTGCCTTTTCTTAGTTTAAGAGTTACAAGTTGATACTTTGACACATGGCACACTTGACCTTCTTGGAATATTCCTACACCATTCTTGGATCTTAAATGATTCTTTCACCTTGTGAGAGAAGGTAAATTAGGACTTATACTTATTCATATTGATACTTTTCCTTATAACCTATAAATTCATGTCAAAGTTGGCTTAAACCTGAGTACAATGAAGATAAGCTTATCTCACATACAAAGTCTAATCCTTATTTGAAGACTACTAAAGTAGCTTGGCAACCTCATAAATGACTTGTGGAAGCTCATATCACCCTTGACTAGTTTGTATACCATTCTCAAGAACTGGTGTGTAGGCATACCAGGTCTCTTAGGAGTTCTTGATAGCAAGTTGAGCTATCATAAGGTCTCTTGAGAGACTTTGATGGAACTAATCTATTAAACCACTTTAGGTATCTTTCCTAGTATTATCAAAGGTAAATCATAGGCTTATCTATTCATAACATTCATCAATACCTTCACAAATATGGTATAATGTGTAAACATCTCAATACAAGCTTGGAAAAGTTGATAGAGACTACATTTGATCTTGGAGAGTGCACATTACTTGACCTCAATAGTTACATATATGTTGATATTGTAAAACGTACTTGTATCTATTGAAAAGGAATTGAATATAACCTATATAATAAATCATTTCATGATATTTTTATAAGTATTACCTAAATATTCTCATTCCTCAAATGACCTCAAGACAGTCTACAATTTTACTTATTTATGCAAACAAGAAGGCAATCTTCATTATGTCTTGGCCTAGTTATTTTTAAACCTATTCTATAACCCTAGAGACATCTTAAAAGTCTTGTGGAAGGTAATAGGACATATATCTAGGCCTAAAATGTCTCTTCCAATGGTTATAGATCTCAAACCCTCTCAAACATTAGGCAAACAAGTTGAACTAGGTAGTTTTAGCCTTTTTCTTATCCTTTTCAACCCACACATGACAACTTATTGCTCTAACAGTTGATTATGAAGTGTGTAGGTGGTCACTAAGTATTATTTATACCATTCAAGTTAATTATAATCCATTAAACAAGAGATGTCTTCCATCGAGATCCTTTAAGGTTTCCTAGCAGTTTTAGGGTGTTCACTTTCTTAATGATGATTAATAAAGTTGAGGGCTTCAAATAATAAACCAATGAAAAAGGTTTGAATTATATAAACCTTATTAATATCCCCTATTTTAACTTAGTCCCATGCATATTCACCTCTAATTTCTTACGTGATAAAATATGCCTTCGTAGGCTTGCAAGCATGTGTGTGAAGGATAAGAGGACTGTTTGAGCAAGAAATATTTCAAAAGTTTGATATTTGGTTAGAGATGATTATTTTAGGTATAATACATCTCCCATGATGTTTTTATATAATTTTATAGTGCATTTTACCCCTAAAAAGTCTCATAACTTGTTTTAACCCATGTCAAGGGTTTGTAGGCATTATGCCTATTCTAGCCCCAATTGCCTCATTTTGATGTTTTCTCCTCTTAATCACTTGAACCATCATTATTTAAATTTTATCAAATGTCCCTTAGACCCTAAAATATTCTTCACATTTTTATTTTAACATAAAATTTGGATTTTCTTTTTACATCCCTATGTGCAGGCCTGTGAGTGATTAGTCAAGCCCAGTCCTAAGTAAAAGGGTATTCTTATGATGTTTTCTTCTGACTTGAACATATCATAGGACTTATGGAATATTAAAGACAATAACACCATACCTATAGATATCTTCAAATAGTTTTAATACACTCACAAATCTCCAAATAACATAAAACTTGCAATAGTATTAAAACAACTGCTACAAGACTGTGAATGGGCCCATTAGGTCTTTTGAAAGGTATTCTCAATATAAGTTCTTATTAATAGATTATTTAATGTCTTGTTTATATTATATATATAATATTTGAAAATAATAAACCAATCCTTTTTTATTGGTTTCTTCAAAATGTTGAACTCAAAGGTAAAATTGGTCTCTTTTGTCTTCAACAGGCCTAATGCCATTTCTAAGTGTTCTTGACCTTCCTATGATAATATATTTTCATGTCAAGGGTTTAATTATCCCAAAATATTTATAAATTTTTTATACATATTTCATGACTTCTCAAACCTTATTTTTAGTACAAAATTTCATTTTCTCTCCATATTTTGTATGCAGACCTATAGGTGTGCATTCTGAGTTTAAACCTCCTTACAACCCTATATTTAAATGGCATTTTTTATTTAAAACTATCAAAAAATGATGAGTGGTATTTTATAGGTTTATGTTAAATATTTTTGTATTTTTTAGGTATATATAGTCTCCTCAGATGATCAAAAATCTCCCAAACATCTAAAAACATGAAGACAAATATGTAGGAACTTATCTAGACCTCATTCTTATTCCAAACCTATCATAGAATGGAACTTTCCTACCTTTAATGTCCTTGAAAGATATTTTGGGGAAGATATAATTTGTTTCACTTGTTTTAATACTTTCCTCAAGGAGAAAAACACATGGATTAAGATATTTTATGCTTTCATAGTCCATAATAAATAGATTGTATGTTTTTTGGAAGCACTATGTGTGAAACTTTTGAATCAATGTTTCAAATTAGCATCTTTGATCCATCCTCAATAATATTTATTTTATGGATCATGGATGCTGATCCAAAATTTCAAAAAAAAAATCATACACAGTGCTTCCAAAAAGCATACAATCAACACAAGGATTGCCAAGAATCCTTCAACTTTTGCCTACAGGCTTGACACAATTTATTTACATGAATGAACACCTTATTATCTTTTCATCTATAAATTTTATCAAGTATAAATATGAAGTGTTATCAATTTTTTAGATTATTTATAAGTTTCCTACACAATCCCTTTGGTGCCTGAAACTTCACATCAGTTGGATCATTCTCTCAATATCAAATATGCCTACTCATGGACTACCTATCTGTCATTTAGAGCCTGTGAGATTCAACCAACCTTAGGGGACTACTTTAAAGATGAATACATTCCTAAAAAAATCATGGATTGGAATTTGAGAGACTAATTAGATCATGTATCAGGTGTCTTAGCTTCTTTCATGATCTCAAAACCTTGCACTTTCTCAAAGTGGCCCATAACTCATACTTTCTTAAAACTTAAAGACCTATGTCTTCATGTTTGACTGGTCCATACACTATATATTTAATTAAATATGGTGTATTAATTCTATTTATATTCTTTAAGATCTCTTAAAATTTTCCTTTTTCATCAATGAACTCTCAAACACACTCAAACAAGAGAA